>JAEPRC010000642.1:0-25364 GCA_016758945.1 Mucor plumbeus
AACGTTACCAAAATTCGGCGTTTAAAATTAAGAAAATGATGATCCAGAAATATACATTGCTTGATTAAATCTACATATCCATCTCAAATTAAGTTCATTCTAGTGTGAATTTGACACTAATTTAATACAGATTTTAATTTTATTTTATCTAAATTTCATTTTTACTTCGTCTAAATTTTATGTCTGTTTCGTCCAAAATATAATGTTTTCGTCTGAATTTGAAGTGAATAAACTGTATCATTAATTAACCAAATATCCCAATTGGGTTTTTCTTTTATCCTTTTATCACTTTTGATCTGGCTAGGGCAAAATAAAGCATATCAAAGATGCTACGTGCCCACTGGTCATTTTTATTGAATTTATTATAAATAAAATTATATATTTAACCGTATCATTAATTAAAACTGCGTCAATTTCATGAAAGTGCTTAGGCATCATATACAGAACTGATTTGACAATTTATACCTAATAAAAAAAAAATATGTTAATATTGAATACATTGAACAAAACCTAAAATCAATTAGGGTTTTAAATTAAAAAGTTTTTTAAGCTCGTAGCAATTTGTTAGATTTTACAGATGTGAACTTTTTACTATAACCACAAGTGTTCATACTTTTATAAATGATGAATGTTATAGCTCATTATTATTAATGCCGCTTTGTTGTAGTTAATTAATGCAATTATTGCGTGAAGATTACTGTTCAATACAGACTCAAAGATGAATTTTATACGAAATTGTAAAATATTAGTTTATTATATAAATCCTTTTTTCTTTAAAATATATATATATATATATATATATATATAAAATGATATGAATGGTGGGGATGACGAAATTATAAATTACATGATAATACAATCTTCTTGAGATATACTCTTTTTCTTTTCAGTTGGAAGCTTTTTCTCATTTATTTTGCCGTGAAGTTTTTGTATAGCACGTTTATCTCCATTTTTTGCAGCCTTTTTATACCATTCAATTGCCTGAGCAGTATCTTTTTCACATCCAATACCAATCTCACAAAAGTAACCTACAGCATATTCTGCTTTCGGTAACCCCATATCAGCAGCTCGTTTAGCCCAAATGTATGCATTTTCATCCGATTGAGGTAAAACATTAGGGGAACCAACAAGGTACCAAGCTGTTAATGCAAAACAGGCGTCTTTGTTACCCTTTTCAGCTGCAATGGTATAATAATGAATAGAAAGTGCAGGATCGGGTTGACAGTTGAGTTTACTGTACTCGTAACATTCACCTAATTTGAAAGCAGCAGCACTATGCCCCATTTCAGCGGCTTGGTTTAATAAAACAACAGCGTAAGCTAAATCAACAAAAATAACATTTGGAACACCACTAATATGTAATAAAGCCAATTCGTAAATAGCATCAGGATATTTAGGTGTTGCTGCCTCAACTGATCGATTAAACCATTTGACAGCTTCTTTGTCATTTTTTGATACACTCATTTCTCCATTCATATGAGCTAGACCTAAGCGATACATTGAACCAGGATGGCCCAAAGAAGCGGCTTTTCTGTTATTTTGATTTAAAAACGGTTTGTATTTCCCAACATGACGATAATAATCGAACTTACTTGTAGAATAATACAGCTTTAGCACCATTCTGACGACATCCCAAACCATGTTCATAACATTTAGCAGCTCTAAAAAAAGGAATTATATAAATTATTAAACATCAGACTTTTTTTTTTTCCATATATAAATAACCCAACAAAAAAAAAAAAAAAAAAAAAAAAAAAAAAAAAAAACTCAACAAATGAAAAAAAAGATAAAAGAAAGAATTACCTGTCAGAAGCATCTACATGAAAATGTTTAGATGCTTGAACATACAAAGAGAATGCTTTATCTAATTCTGGTTTGCTTTTTTTGTTGAAAAGACTATTTTCATATGATTTTGCAAGATTATATTGAGCTTCAGCATGTCCTTTCAAAGATAGCTGTTTCAATAGTTTCTCGGCTTCCGAAAGATATTGAATTTTACTAGCATCATTATCTGGTAATTGTTTTGCAGCTTCAATCATGAACATAGCGAAATCACATTGGATATCTGGGTTGTTGGTTTTTTTGGCATTTTCTCTATACATGTTGATTGTTTGTGCATACGATAAAAGTGAAGCATCTCTACCAGGCTTCAAATGTGAATGATTTAATAATTGTTCTGACTGAATTGATGTTACACTATTTCCACTAGAGTTAGCATTATTAAATGTACTACTACTAGATGATCCTGATGTATTTGGAATTGAACCAAATGAATCATTAACTAGAGAACTTGTAATTGATGAATTCGTGCTATGAGTGGATGGGTTTGGTGAAATTGTATCAGGTTGATGTAGATGAACCTGTTTATTATTTAATAAAATGTCATTGGTAGGTCTTTGTAAGCCATTGGCATTAATTAATGTAATTTCTGTCATTTTTAATTTTTTTTTTTAAAAAAAAAAAAAGGAAAAGGAAGAAAAAGCTTGCATCTATTTAAACATTCATATGTTTATTTTTGTCTTTATGTACTTGATATATATAAAAAGAATTTTTTTTTTTGTCTCATTTCAATGATATTCATTTGCACGGATATTGTAAATTGGGCATTAACATTTGAATCTACGGTCACCGTGTTATTAAAATCCCACCATTATTTTGGTTTGTGAAAGAAACTAATTTCTTTTTTGTCAATACTGTTGTATAGTTCAATCAAAATGACAGATATCGCAGGATATGCTTATGGTTTAACAGTATTTGCTGGTGGTCTTGTTGGTTTTATCAAAGGTAAATATCTTTTTTTTTTAATATTAGCCATGTCGTTTACTTTTTCTCACAAAAAAAAAAAAAAAAAAAAAAACAGCGAAAAGTACAATGTCTCTTTTAGCTGGTAGTTTATTTGGTGCATTAGCTTGTTTAGGCGCATATCAAGTATCGAATGACCCTAAAAATGTTACTTTAGCGTTGATTGTTAGTATTGTACTTTTATACGTAATGGGCAGCCGTTTTTATCGCGGACGCAAATTTATGCCTGCTGGACTTGTAACACTTTTAAGGTAAACATAATCAATTTTTGATAATAAAAACATTTACTAAAAAAAAAAAAAATGTTCCTAATAGTTTAATCATGGTAATTCGATATGCCACTCGTTTAATTTAATTTTTATAATTAAAATATTGAGAATAAATTCTTTATTATTCAAATCTCACGATTCCTTCATCCGTATTGATTATAATTTTTCCTCCGGTGGGAGATGTAATGTAAATGGAATTTAATTCATTTCCTGGCGATAAATCGAGGATATGTCCAGGTGGTAAAAACATTAGAAAATTACGAATTAACCATGGTTTTCCTTTAAATAATAAAGTAACACGTTCCAGCACTTGAGGGGTATTAATTCTAAATGAAAGAGATAATGTTAGATTATGAGATCATTTTATACTAGTAACACACTCACTTTTCTGATCGAAAATCTGTCATAATTTCAAGAAATTTATTATATGTTTGTGATGGTTCGTCTGTTTTTATTTGCTCTAAATAGCCAACGGCATCCTTCATTTCTACTGGCTTTGCTTCCATTACTTTAGTCTCTAATTCCTCCTTTAGACTATCTAAACTGACACCTCCACTTAGTAGAGAAGATAGCATGTGTTGCTTGTCTTTACCAAATAATCCTTCAATAACACGAAGTACCTAAAATTTATTTTTGTTAATATTTTATATTATGCAAAAATTACAATATCAAGGTATTTACTTCTTCCACATTTTTTTCATCCTTGACTTTTAATGCTGTCGGGGGTGGAATTATTTGATCTTTGACAGTTTGTTGCTCTCCTCTCAAAACTGCTCTTACCCACATGAGTAGATGTTGAGGTTGCCCATTCTTATCAACTAGTTTTGCCCAGCCTGTAAGAATCAATGCTCTTTGAAGATCGTCATTTTGAGCAAATTTTGCTAAAAGAGCACGTCTCCAAGCGTCAATTTTTCTATTATCATGCCAATCCTGTCTTGCTTCCTCGGTAATAGGCAATTTTTGTCTCAATAATCTGATTTGTGATGCAGGCAATTGGCTTGTAGGATCACCAGAATCTAAGCAGAGCTTGGTATAAATTTGTGGCGATTGCAAGAATTTAGAAGCAGTTAAATAATGAACGACAGAAGCCCAAGCATGATCATCAATGTGCAATAAAACAAGTTGTGTAGAGGATTTTGCCGCCGAGGTAATATTATTGGTATCGTCAAGTTTGGTATTGCGCATATAATCATCAGAAAGAATGCGACGCCAATAGGGATACTGAGAACAAAGATAATCGTAACTATTATTCATAATATCTGAAATTGGACACTGTTCACCTGTCAAAGTGCCTGGCTGTTTAGCATCTGCTTCAATATCTAAAATAAAAACAGTATCTTGTCGAAAATCTTGTGGTATCCCGCCATAAGGTTCGGCAATGGACTCGGGGACGGGTGAGCTCACTTCTTCTTCTTGTTCATCAACTATAAATTCGCTTGTAAATTGGCTTATAGTAGAAGTTATCGCTGATGAATTATTGGGCATATTACTTTTTTGTCTTTCTATTATTCGTTTCAAGTCGGGTTTTCACCTTTTCTTTCTTTATTTAATTAAAGAAAAAATGAAAAAGAAAAAAGAAAAAGGTTTTTCTTGTTTGTCTTTGGTGTGTTGAGTGGAGAAGAAAAAAAAAAAAAAAAAAAAATTGAGAATAAAAATATCCAACTTTTCCCGAAAGAATTTTGTAATGAAAACAAAAAGGCTGAATCAATCGTATTCAAAAAAAAATATAATATTGATTATTTTCTACAAAAAAAAACTGAAAGGGAAAAAGAGAAACTGTATATTAAGTACTTTCGCGACAAAAAAGAAAAAAAAAGAGTGAGAATCACAGCAGATCAGCCACTGTGCGTCATTTAATTATTTCACAGTGCATTCACCACTATAAAAAAAAAGGTTTTTTATATTCAATTAAACGTATATTTCAACCATGTATTACGGCAATATACCGCAGCAAATTAAATTGTATATGCTGATATATCATATCATATAAATTCCATTATAAAAAAAAACTATTAGCCGAAAATTGCTTACATGAAATGACAGATTTATCAAATCAATAATATTCATTTGCTTGCATGCAAATCGAAAATAGCAAAAGAGAATATTGTGTCTTTAGTCTATACAGCATAATTTGTATATGCTATCAAAATCACATCCTTTTCGATTCAAAAATGTTCAAAAAAAAAATCCTTGTAAATATATGGAGAACTGTAGCACAAAGCACATGAACAAGACATTTCAATGTGAATAAACATGTACATATTAGCAAATTTTATTATAGAAGGTCGCGAAATTATTTTAAATTTAGCACAAACAATATTTTACTCTTTTTCTTTTTTGTGAAATGCATCAAAGGCTTTTTAATTTTAAACATAAAACAGAAATTAAAATTTCAATAACCCACAACTTGCCAAGTTTAAATTTGTAACGGCTATATAAAATTTTTTCTTTGGTTGACTTTCGTCAAGTCTTCGGACCTCTGACACTTATTAAAATTGGAACGATACAGAGAAGATTAGCATGGCCCCTGCACAAGGATGACACTAAATCTCTGAGAAGGAAGCTCTACGGAGCACATTTTTTTTTTGCATAACGTTGCCTTGTTTTAATTTCTCTTTTGATCATCGTTTATCTCTTTGTTTTTAAAGATTTTTTTCTACAGAATCAGTTCTTATATTTATTTTAATTTCAGGATAAATTTCAAGAAATTCTCAGATGAATGAGTCGCTCGCAAAATTCCAAAATCAATGGCATTGTAATGGACGTCTAATTACATCATTTTCAGCGTTTCTTTTTGCAAAATAAAATATACACAAATAGTTTGGTATCCACAGAAATATTATCATGTGTTTTTTACTTTGTTAGTAGCATTTAATTAGTTTTAAAAATTCTTTAATTGCAAAGTTTAACCAAATTCGAAAGGCAAAGCGTTTTAAATTCCGCGCATTTTGAAATTGTTTTTTTTTTTTTTTTTTTTGTTTGAATTATATGCAATTTGGATTTTCAACACACGTATACATTGATTGTTCAAAAAATAATATATGCAGTACATCTAGATAATTAACTAAACTATGTACAAGTTTAAATGGCGAATTTAATGATGAGCATTGTAAGTAAATTTTACACTAAAAATAAGCTTGAAATTGCAGAATTAAAATTATTAGTTTTTCGTAAAAAAAAGTCGACTTTCAAAATAAGTAATATCAAAATAGATAGTTTGATATAAGAATTATAAAAATTCTGGAGATTTTTGACTTTATTGTACATTAATGAAAAGTTTTATTTTTAAGGTTGAAATTTGAATTTAGCGATTTCGAGCGATTTTCCCTTGTAGTGGCAAGGGGAAAATGGCCGATTTTCAGTTGATTTTTCATCAACTCAAAAATGCAAAAAAAAAAAAAAAAAAAAAAAAAAAAAATATAGCAAGTAGATAAGTATTATAAGAAACGGTTTGGACTTGATGTTGAGCCTAGGATTTTTCAAAAAATAACCAAAAAACTCTTTAAAATTATCATATTTTAGTGATTTCAATAGGAATCAACAGTTTTCGAGATATATTTAACTAGTCCAGATGGATTTTATGCATTTATTAACGTGGTGTTGCCATCAAGTCAAAAATAAATCAATACAATTTGTATTGTTTGGATTTGAAGCGCTTATATCGAATTTGATGCTAACCACAATATATGTAAAATAATTTATTCAAACCTCAAATAAGTTCCAGAGTCAAGTAAAGAGTAGTTATATATTGTAATTATATGTCGATAAAAATGGAAACAATTAACTAGACAGCTTTTAGCCGTAAAGACGCTAAAGAAAATGCGGCTGAAACGGAATTATAAACTGCTGCATTTAATCTAACTAATATGAAGAAATAGTACAACTGTGGGGTAAGCTATAGATCATCATATATCTTGAAACTATTTGTGCTTTCTTAATACAAGGAACAATTCTCAAGAAGGCCAGGAAAGGGCAAATGTACTTGAATTACGCCACAGAAGGAAGCTGGTTCCTGATTGTATTTGTAATCTGGTATTTTGAGCCGCCACTGGCAGTGCCAAGAAAAATACAAAATTTTCTTGATTTGAGATGCATTTAAAGATTATCTTTTTTTTTTTTTTTTAGAATCAATTTAGATTCAATATACCCCCAAGTTATTCGTAGCATGTTTCCAAGAACTTTTAGTATAGAAATTATCTCACGCTCTAATTTTGAAATATATTTTCAAATCAAGAAAATTTGAAAATAACAGAATGAACACCCACCTATCCCCAACAAAAATGATGAAACTCAAATTATAAAGTGTTTCAAGTGTTTAGAATGGAATGATTGTAGTAGAGATTAAAAAAAAAATTCTTTGATCTATAAATTGATACTAGTTTTAATGTTCCATTTTTAGGTAATTGCAATTTATATATATATATATATATATATATTTATACATATGACAGTTAAAAATCGCTGAATAATAATCAATTATAGACTTAATTGAAGTGTCTTGAGCTAAGCATGTGTGTTGGTGTACAAATATTATAAAACATTAACAAAATTAGTCATTTATCTCGACATGTACGTATACTATTTCTGTGATTTTAAAACAAGACTAAATTTTAATGACGTTCTTTTGTTCATCTTGTTTGTCTTGTTTTTTCTTGATCTGATAGAAAAGAAGGGGCCCTTATTTTTCACACAGTAAAATCTTGAAATGACGCCATGATTTATTCACCATGCCTTCATAATGAGACTAAAATTGAATAAACAGATTATGATTGAATTCTTTTTTTTTTTTTCGATCTGAAATATTTCTGCTTTCTACTTTCTAAGATCATTCCATCTTACTTTTGATTTATTCTATAGAGGAAAAAGTATTTTTCCGTTTAAAATGTTTCAGTGATTTTGTTTTTACCTCTTCACAAACTTTATAATAATCTGAACGATGGAATAAACGGGGCCGGGGCAAAAAGAAAGCGGGGAAGGAGTCACTGGCAATTTAAATCACCCATCAAGATAAAGTAAGAGAAATTACATACAGTGAGAGGGTTTCTCCGCTGTAAATGATTGGAAGGCGTGAAAATAGACGAAATAGATCGAGAACAATAAAGCCAAGGCGGATAATCTTGGTCGTATACAGCTTAGTATAAATGTATTTATCTTGCATTTAACTACCTGAATAGCTCTTTTTTGCTTTTGAATATAAATAAAATGATACAGCAAGTGCATACAAGGTAATCAGATCCAGTTAAATCTTGATCAAATCAAGGGAAATTCATTACTTTCAGCTGGTAAATATGGAATAGCTGATTAAAGGAGATTAAATGTATAACCTATGTCATACAACACCACACAGGGTCGTTACTGTGGTTATAATTATTACTTTTTGTGTAATTATAATTAACGAGGAACTGCGGCGCAGACAAGCGTATTTTTGCTCAGAAAATGAGGGAAGATTTATTCAAGGAAATCAGCAATTATCGATTTAAGTCTCAGTTTATGATAATGATTATGTACAACCTTTATTATAAAATATACACAAGATAAAAAAAAAAAAAAAAAAAAAGAAAAAAAGAGCAAGATCAGAATAAAAGGCGTTTGGATAATGAACGTAAACAAAGCGCTGTCATTGATTATAAATCAAACATTTGTTTATATAGTCTCCATGCAATCTAACAGCTCTCTTTTTTTCTGAATAAGCTGCTGAAATCGGATAAATTAATAACACAATCATGATTTCCTCTTTTGACAACAAGGCTTTGAATTATTAAGCGTTTTTTCTTTTTTTTTTTATTTATTTAAATTTTTGCTTTTAAATGGGTTATTTACTTTTGAGTCATATACAAACAAAATGAAATCAGCAATTTCGGTTAAACAGATATTATAATGGGTCATTTGGCCAAAAAAAAAAAAAAAAAAAATCAAATTTCAATGAGGGGAGGGTGATACAAAATTGATCAATGGATCTCCTTCCATTTTGCTTTAATTTGAATTATTCAAATCATAGGATTTTCTCTTGCAAATTATACCCGGCGGGTAAGACCGACCAACCTATGCATAAAATTGTTCCAGCCAAGGAGGGTTTTATTTTTATTTTATTTTTTTTAAAATGTTAAAGCCGAAACATTAAATCAAACTGTTACAGATTGGGGATCCAAGGTCCCTCGCTTTTTCAAATGAATGGCCATGGTCTATCTTTGTTATGTATTATATAGATCAAAAAATCATCAAATGATTTTTCGATTTGACTTGGGGAGGGGAATTAAAAAAAAAAAAAAAAAAAAAAAAAGAAATCTGACTCGTGTATTTCCTTTTATTATAATTGCGTGGCACATCTTTATTATCAATTTGTATAATGCAAACGTAATGAAAATACTTAATTGTGGCTAAAATGCTCCCGGCTACCCAAAAGTATTCGGAATGTCGGGGTGTTTATTAACCTTGGCCAATGATTACTTTAATCCTGTCGTAAAAAGAAAGAACAAGAAAGAAGAAAAAAGGAAATCAACGTAAGTGTAATTTCTCAATGAAAAAACAAAAAAAAAAACAAGGTGAAATTAGATAAAAAGTGATTGTGGCATTTTTTTGTAAGAAAAATATAAAATAAAAGACTTTTAGCCTTATTTGATTTTTACGATGGCAAAATAGAAACGAGATGAATTAAATATTCTAATTAATAATGTACAGTCCTTCATTACTAATGATGTTTTCGATCTGCTGCTTACATATAATTACTGTTACAGTGTATCGTTTTTATTATAAAATTAGTAAAAAAATGAGGCTTAAAATAGCAAAATATAAAATTATATTTACTATTATATTAGTGGCATTGATTTATAAAAAAGAAAATGACTTTCATATTGGGATCAATATTGCATTTTTATCAACCATTTCCAAGTAATATAAAAAAAACTGTTGAGAAAGTTTACTTATCGTTAAATCGCCGCCATGTTTCTAAACAATCTTTTCCCGAATAATGTTTAATGGAATTTCCACCATATTAAGATATTCCATATAGAATTTTGCATTTTCATGAGAAAAAAGCTTGGAATCATTATAATTTGAGTTACTACAACACTATAAAACAAGGGGGAAAGGAGTAAAGGGTAATATAGATTGTATGATATATTCAAATCAAACAAATCATTTATACGAGTTCTCTGAGCGTTGTATGATTTATGGAAGATATTTAGCCGTATAATCTATTGAACCATAGTGAATCGGCACCGGCTACATCTTACACCGGGCACTGAAATTCCGGAAAAAGAGAGAAAGCGTAGCGTTTTACATTATAATAGATTTCTTGATCTGACTTTATTTGTTATATAAAAAGGCTCTTCTTTTTTCTACTTTTTTTTGCTTTTCTCTCTTTCTTGATTTCATTCTTTTTTTTACCTTTGACTTTTTTTTTTTTACATTTACTTTTTCTTTCCACATTGTCTTATTCTTCTTCTTTTTTTTTTTTTTTTCTCTCCTTTTTGTAAGTTTTAAATAATGTAAATTTCTTGATCTACATGAAATTAATCTCTCTTGTTTTGTATATCAGCAGTCCATCAAATTCCAACAAAAAAATAAAATAAAATAGAATCCCAATTGTATAAATCAAATTTAGTTAGAATATGAACATTTCAGAATTAAACGCACCTGCAACACCACCATATGATTATCAAAATCATACTACAAATACAAATAACAAGAATTTCCAAGATTTGTTTTTTGATCAGCCATCTGGCAACAGTAGCGAAAATAGTAGTGAACACAGCAGTGGCCGTAGCGTAACTGGTGATGATGAAAATAATAATAATGAAACAAATCATAGTGCATTTCGTCGTGTGTCACCCATGTCTATGCCATCACCGCCCGAATTATTAATTGATTCATCTGAAGATGAGGATGAATTTACTTTTCCACCTACATTTATTAATGCAGTATCAACAGCATCTATTGCTGCAGCATCTCTATCGTCGTCATCATCACCATCATCATCATCATCATCATCATCATTATACAATATGCATCATAAAAGAAAATCAGTACCTCATCGATCACCATCGAATATTGTGGATCACAAAAGTGTTGTATTTCAAATCAATAATAATTGTACTCCAAAAATTCTCGGCGGTGGAGATCGCGGTGTTCTTTGGTCCCTTCGTCAACGTGTTTCCATGGCAAGACATTCCCAAAGATCCAATAACAAGAAGAGGCTTTCGGCGCCTCATCCTCAAAGACGCGTGAGACCTATGCGAATCCAGATACCCAGACCTCAGTGGTCTAGAGACAATACCTTTTATGATGATCTTGTCTCACCTGTAAACAATGATTGGCAATCAAAGAAATCTATTCAACCTATCGTTATTGTACCAACAAGTAATTTAGAATCTACTGCAGATACTACTGTTTCTACTACTGCCGTTCCTGTTACTATCGCTACCAATGCTACTACTACATGGCAATTGAATACCAAGAAATCAAATCATGCTACTACTGAACGCAAAAAATCTTCAAATTCTTCTTCTACTTCTGCTGCTGCTACCGCTGCAACACCTCGTCGTAAAAGTTCTCATCACGCTACTTCTGGACGTCCATCTCGTGTAAAGGGACCTTGCCAAGCATGCAATGAAACATCTGATGGTTGTATGCGTAAAGCATTTAACTGGCCTTTCCCTACAAGTACCATTTTTAACGATAAAGGAAAACCATTTGTTTATCTTTGTAACAAATGTGGTCTTCGTTATAATAAAAGCGGTGGCTGTGTATGCCGCCATTGTCGTTGGGTTCTCTGTAAAGAAGAAAAACGTAAAGCTATGCAATTAATAGATCAAATGCGTCGTTCTCGTCCTGATGGTAAAGTTGATCCCGAAGAAGATATTGAAAACTTTGTATGCACACCAAAGTATTGGAATTGTAGCCGTCCTTGGAAAGTTGGATGGGTTTTACATAGTCAACATGATGGTGATGAAGATGATGAAGATACAATTATGGCAGATTCTCAACAACAATCTCCTTCTATGAGTGAAGCTACTCTTTAGACCTCCTATATGTTTTTATATATATATAAAAAAAAAAAAAAAAAAAAATAACTTGTTTATATGTCTCCCCCCCCCCCGCCCCTATTCTTTTCTTCTTTTTTGAAAATCCCCTTTCCCCTTTTCCCTATGTAGAACTACTATCGATCCATCTTTTTTCTTTATTGTACATATATATCGTATAAAAAATCAAATAAAACATTTACAGCCTTATAAAAAAATACTTTTACCCATTCATCTTGTGCGGATCAATGGATCGAATATTTAACCGAAACAAAATCCACATGGAAAAACATAAAATGCGTATAAACAAAAAACCTTCTTTTTTTTTCTTCCATTAATTTACTTTATCCTACATTTTCAATTTATACATTTACTTTTTTTTAAAAGGGGGAATTTTTAGTATACAATATTTCTTGTAAAATACTTGGCAAACCTCTTTTTGTATGTTTTAAGGTTAAATAAAGAGGTAAAATGGTTTTATGTTTATGTTGTACGAAATCGTTAAATTATGAGCTGAGATCAAGAAAATGATTTCATTCATACAGTCTTTTAGGCTGAAATATAGCGTAAAACTGAGAACCGTAGCAAAATTCTATATATAATTTGCCAAGATTTATTGTAATCTTCTCATAAATCCATAATAATTTATATGGTCTATTTACATATTTCATGATATATTTAGAAATTATTTAATAACCAGCAGAAGCAAATAAAGGTATATATTTTCCCTTTCACTTCTCTAGTTTTGAACAACATAATCTGATCCACTGCACTTCTCTTTCCTTTCTTTCTTTTAGTTTGTGTTACATTGAACTAAAAGGATTATCTAAGCGAATGTTGCCTTTGTTCAACACGTGGGATCAATATTGAATTTCCCAGCATTTTCCATTAAAGATTTCCTTGGAACTTCAAAAGTTGGGTCATTTGTTCTTTATTTTATTACCGTTTTACTGTGTGATTATAAACATATTATAGTTTTTTTTTTTAGGTAATTCTTATGAGTTTCTTATAAAGAAATTTAACTAAATATATTTGCCAAATTATTCTCTTACACGCTTCATTTTTTTTTTTTTTGTT
This sequence comes from Mucor plumbeus, assembly GCA_016758945.1. NCBI lineage: Eukaryota > Fungi > Mucoromycota > Mucoromycetes > Mucorales > Mucoraceae > Mucor > Mucor plumbeus. Next base: position 13,169 of record JAEPRC010000642.1, read on the forward strand.
AAATTTTTATTATTTCGATACTATACACAATTTTTTATGATTTAGGCCTTGCTGATCTTGACGGTGGTAGGACCTTGAATTTCAGAAACGATAACGATTTGATTGCCCTTTCCAGCATCTTGAATTTCTTGCTTTGCATTACCACCACTACCAACAATGGAGATAGTAACACCATTAGGATACATCTTTGTACTAGTCATCCATTTACATTCACCAGAACCATCAAGGTTGCAAACATATTCTCTTTTTGCATGATCAAAAATCTCGGATTTGAAGTCAGCTGTACATTCAGTGGTAGTGGGTGCAAAGCCATAATCTTGAATGTATTTAACTACCAAGCCAGCACAAAGAGGTACTTGTTGTTGAACACTCTTCAAGAAAGCAGTGGGAATGGAACCAGCCAAATCAACTTGAGTAATGTAAGTAATATGAACACCAGCATCTGTCTTGGTAATCTTCCAGCCAGAAATAATCAAATTAGCACGAACACATCCAGAAACAGCAGGAATTTTGGCATCTTCAACTGATGACATGACAACATAACATTCATCTTCAGAGATTTCACGAAGAGAAGTGGCGGCCATATCACGAGGACTAATGGGCCAAGGTGTCTTAAGCTTACACCAAAACAAAGATTCGACCTTGCTGTACATTTGCTTAATTTCAGAAACATCATACTTTTCATCCCCTGATTTTTTTTTTTTTTTTTTTTTTTTTTTAGAAAATGAATTGATTAATATTACAAGTTCTTCTTTATAATGACATCGACTTACAGATTTTTCTGCAACCAGGCAAAGTAGCTACTGATGCAACTTGTTGGGGAGTGAATTCGTGACCAACAATATCAGTTTCACCACGAACAATAGCAACAGGACTAGAATCAACAGTCTTGCGGTAAAGCTTGACACCGTCCTTCTCTTGACTGAAATCCCAACCTTCCAAAGTGCTGGCAAGTTCTTTCAAGTCAGATAAAGCCTTTCTATTGCTTTCGGCGTGAATATTTTCTACAGTCATTTTATTTTTATAATTAATGAGAAAGTAAGAAGAAAAAAAAAAAGGAAATGAACAATTTGGTGTGGCATTTATATATACATGTAGTTTGTTAATTTTGTGTAACTGATTATATAGTGCGGGGTAAAATTTGTCAAAATAAGGAATTGGAGATGTTTTTTGCTGTTTCTCCACAAAACTGCATGTAATACAATAGCACATATAAACCAATGATCAAATCAGTGTCATGTGAAATATATATGTGTGCCATGTTAAAAAATAAAATAAAAAAAAGAAGGCATACATTTTCATATGTCAATGGCAAGCGAGTAAAAGTAATGTGTGTGTAAACTTTAAATTTTTTTTTGTACCTCTTAACTAACTAACAGTGGTAAAAATCAAAAAGATAATTAATTTAAACCATGAGGAATTGAGAAAATTATTTGAGATAAGAATCTATTTAAAATATAGATTGATTTTATATTATTACTTGGCTAATGATATAGGTATATAATGGAATTCTCAGGTACAGTGCTACATGAATCTTTTGAATATTGTACATATATATATGTATATACGACGTGGGAGTTTTTTTTTTCTAGGGTTCCTTTCATTCTATAATGATAATGAGTTACTCTTAAACTATGAAAAAAAAAAAAAAAAAAAAAAGATAACGTTAATTAAATGCATATCTCGGTCCTATTTCGCTGCATTTATTAATGTATATTACAAGTCAAATAACGATTATATAATCACAGGATTATGTATAAACTCCAACTAAAATAGTCCTATCATCTCAATAGAAAGACTTAGATGATAAGTGCATAAATCTTGATGAATCACATTTTTGGTACCATCTTGAAAAAAAAATTAATGATATCAACGTCAACTTTATTTTCAACTACATATTCTTATTCAGCTTTTCACATGTCAAATAAAAAATTTGGTATGTAATGACTATAACAGAAATTATTGTAACCTAAGGAAATATTATGAAGCAGAAATGAGTTCCCTGGGAAAGAAAGAAACAAGAAGCATATTACTGTCTATGATTCAATAGTTTAAAATTATGGGTCAAAAATAAAATCTAGTTTATATTGCTAGTATTCTTAATGCAATTGCCCCATAAACTGTACCTTTTTTGTATTAGAAACACTGTCCTTTAAAAAATTATATGAATACATGCTTCTCTTATGCATCAAAATGCGGTTTGTTTCCGAAAATGCAACTTGTGAGCGTTTAATTAACACAATATATTAAATAACATTCGATAAATTTTTATTTTAACAAAAAAAAAGCATATGGGTGCATAATTTAAATGTCTTGATATATTATATTTAATGCTTATTCTTAAGACTAATAAAAAGCATTCCATAACGACATATATTAATCTACTGTTAACCACATTGCTTTTATATACACAATTTCTCAAATTTCTACAAAATGAGCAAAATCAGTAGTTCGAAACCCAGAGCCAGGGTTCGTATTTTGATAAACGTTCAAGGGCAAAGAACTACAAACTTCTAATAGATAACTGCAAGAAATAAAAACTTGAACAACTACCCAGAATGTTGAAAAATAATAAAATTAAACTTATAGCACATACCTTGGCAATTTTAATACTATTTTACTTATTATTCTCAAGCTATAAATTGCACTCTTATGTTGACCTTAGATACATCTACCAATTTGCTAAATACTAGCTTTTTATGAATAATTTGTTACTTGCTCCAATCCAAAATTTGTCAAATTCTCTCATTTTGTATGAAATTGCTAATTTTCAAAATCACGTAAAATGCATTGCTTTTTACTTAAAAACTGCATTTCATTTTTCGTCCCTGTTCTACTTTTTTTTTCACTAAATAAAACTTAGGGAAAATTATATACAAATGTACCAAAGTTGCTCAAGTGTAATTCAAAAAACAACTACGAAAATACCCTATTCTTAATAGTTGGTGGAATAATTTTTCTAGAGTTAATGTCTCAAAATTTTACCGGTATTTCACTGCTAAAAGTTAAAAACTTTGAGCCTTCATATTTCTTCAAAAGACCAAGCTATACTAACACTTCATAATGATAAAACTTACTTGTTTTGTAGCACTTTATAACATGTATAAGTATAAAAAGATTCTGGGCAAGTTTTTTTTTTTCCTTTTTTGACACATTTTTTAGTGAATTTTAGAATATTTGTTAAATTGCGTAGCAGTTAATTTTGGTTCATGTTATAGAGCTTACTGAGCTCTATAATTTTTCTTTTAGTTTTTTTTTTTTTTTAAAAAATATTGATTTTTCGTAGAGATATCCTCAAAATGTGTAAAAAGAGAATATTCTCGATTTTGCTCCCTCAAAAAGACGAGTATAACCTCGTTCCAAATTTTGGATTTGAAAAAAAAAAAAAAAAAGTTTACAAAAACTCTGTTTTCTCTGATTTATCGAGACTTGTTTAAAATAAATTCAACGTAAAAAGTACCGTTTATTATGAGCTTATAGAGAGGGTTTATATACTAATTAGATGAGTGGATTAAATGTGAATAATAGTGTAATTAGAATAAACATATGGATATTGTGTGAATATAATAGAATCATGCTTCTATAGTCCCATAGTAGCATGATAATAACCGCATGGAATGTAGCATTGTATGATTTGCATGTCAAACATCATGGTTTGACAAATACACTAAACTGGTAATTCGTTAATTTCTAATTCTGATAGATCATTCTCCATGAAAAATGCAGTTAAAAAGCTCATCAATAGCTTGGTTGATAGATAACTTTGCTATACATTATATTAAGTGTTTAATTTTGAAACATGTTCATAAAAATTGACTTGTACCTTCAAAAAATTGCTAAAATTTCAATTGCAATTTACATAAAATTTAATGTAAAACATTTGTCCAGATTTTGTTTAGTCAAATGCAGAATTTTAAGCTGTGCAGTGAAATTACATACTAAAAGCTTGATAATCATAAAATAACTTAATTTACAAGTATCACTCACAGAGTTCATGCCACTTGAAATATTAAAGTGCAGCAATAATAAAGAGATACTCAAAGTGAACACAATAACAAACGCATGCGAAAATACAAAATACTTTTGAACCAATACATGTCGTGTGAACGATAGCACCCTTGATCACAACAGTGCAATTGATTACACAAATGACATATATACCAAGAAGTATTTTACCTAATTCAATAAATAATAATAGTAAAGATATTAGGTTTAGTCAACTATTCCCCTGTGTCATAGTTACACTACCAATGAATAAGATTTCAAGCACACATTAGAATTCACACCTTAAAATCAAGGTTACCTAAATAGATATAGCCAATAGCTCCCAAAAGGCCCACATTGTGGCACTTGACATATAACCCATTATGGTCGATGCTTTGCATGGTTTATCCTTTCAATATGATATCAGTAACAACAACTCAAAATTAGAAAATTACTCCATTCAAGTCTAATGGTATACACTACCCCAACTATTAGTCTCACAAAAGTGATTTTATGCGCTAACTTCAGTAATAATTGATACAATGTATTGAGGCTACTACTGATAGAAGCGCAATTTAACACTTCACAGGGTAATAAAATTTTCAAATAAATTCATAGTCTACGTATGAACCAATTATAAATAAACGAAATTTTAAGTAATGCGATTTTTAGTCAATTTCAAAAATTTTCCTAGTGAAATAAAATTTCCGCTGACCCTTGTATTGTTTTCGATTATTTATGCACAATCATACCTCGGGGTATTTCTTGAAAGATATAAAGTAGTCGGTTTTTTATGCTAGTTTTAGAGTTTTCTTACTTTTTTTCACCCTTAAAATTGTAAATATAATGCCTTACAGGATTCCCAAAAACACTTTATATCACATAAAATTTTTGATACAAGAGAAGAAGAGCGTTAGTTATATAATGCGGCAAGCAGGAGTCTCCAAGTCGACAGTTTATCGTATAAAAAACGAGATTGGCCAAACTTTTCAACGACTCAAGCCCGGAAAACCTAGTTCAATCACCGAAACTACCAAGAATACAATTAAATTAAAAATTTGATCGGGTAAACTACGTACAGCAGAAGATACACACAAATTTTTGAACAATCTGGGCCATCCAATTGGTTATGAGGCCACTCGAAAGTTGCAACACCGTTTAGGCTTCAATTGTCATATTAAAAAAAAGCAGCCGCACTTGAATGTAGACCATCGTAAAGACAGACTAAAGTGGGCAAAAGCACATCGCTACTGGTCTGTCACCGACTGGAAAAGAGTCATATTCTCGGATGAAACAAAAATCAATTTGCTGGAAAGTGACGGTATTCAGTATACATGGAAGGAGGGTGGCCAGCCTGATCAGTCTCATAATATAAAAGAAACAAGAAGGCATCAGAAGTCATTAATGGTGTGGGGATGCATGACTTCTCTCGGAGTAGGTTATGCTTGCCGAGTATATGACGGGACAATGAAAGCTGTAGACTATGTTCATATTCTCAGCACTACATACAAGGATACACTGGTATATTATGACTTAAAAAACAAGGACGTCGTTTTTCAGCAGGACGGTGACTCAAAACACACAGCTAGCTTAACCAATAAATATATGAAAAAAGAAAAAATCATTTTTTTTGAAGATTGGCCAGCTCAAAGTCCAATAGAGCATCTCTGGAATCACGTAAAGATAAGGCTTGGTGCGTATGAGACTCCAGCAAAAAATGTGAAAGAACTGCGGGAAAGGTTTGATTATGAATGGAATCAGTTTACCATTAAAGACCTTGAGCCATACTATAATAGTATGCCAGATAGGGTTCTTGCTTGTATTAAAAACAAAGGCGGCAACACAGGCTATTAGTTATTTTGTATAAACTCAATAAACTACCCTTTTTATGTTTTTGTCGTTTTTTAAATTTTCTGAAACAGTATTAAAAACAAAGGCGGCAACACAGGCTATTAGTTATTTTGTATAAACTCAATAAACTACCCTTTTTATGTTTTTGTCGTTTTTTAAATTTTCTGAAACATTTAGAAGTTTATCAGTGGCCTATGAGCTAGAGCTAAAATTCAGTATTATACTGGTGAAGTTTCATAATCCTGGCCAGATTATTGAGTAAAATTCATTGAATTTACCTTTTGTGAGACTAATAGTTGGGGTAGTGTACAAGTTGTTCTCTAAATCACTATAAATACCCTCATACTTTCTCAATTACAATATTTAATCTTCAGAAATATCTTTTGTAATAACAATTTAGCTAATGATAATTGTATTTTTACTGCTTTTATTTTATATTTTTTTTATTTTGGTAAACAACTTCGGTATTTACTGCAATGGTAATGATGAGATTGACAATATGGAGGAAACAATCATAGATGTTATTCCTGTAAATGAAGAAAAATCCTAGCAAGTTTAGGCTATGTTACTTATATAGTTTGTTGCTACAAATAATGAAGATTATAAAATACTTAAAGATAATGGTAGATTTCTACTTACGATATAAAAAAAAGCCCCGTAATACAATGCAGATGCAATCAAATTACATTAAATGGGGTTTTTCTCAGAAGATTAGAAAACATTTTAAGTATTTACATCTAATAAAAAAATTTTGCACCTAAAACTGTTCTTTTTAATTTTGGAGCTAATCATATTATAATAAAAGAAGGGACGTGTGGAAAGAAAATTTCCCTTAAGTATAAATTCAAAATAAGGGATTTTAAGCTGTAGGATTTGTCCGCCAGTCTTCGGTGGATACAAAAACCTCCTTTATATCGAGTTTTCCGTTATATTGAGGGATCTTATATTGAGAGATTTTATGTCGAGGTTTGACTGTACATTATTTACTATACAAATTTTATTTAGTTTGGTTAAAGTTACGCTCTTATATTTGTAGAACTATCAACTTTATATACTTGGAAAAGGTTACACTATATATGCTATAATAAATTTAGTATTTTTTTGTAGATACGTGCTTGAGCAAAATTTGAATTTTCAAAAAATTAAATTTTCATAGATTTCAAACTTCAAAGTCAAAAACTTGTTCTCTTTCCTACCTATAGCTAACCTTATACTAACCACTTTTTATACACACCCTAAAAGCTGGTAAATAGATATGAGTTAGTTATGCTATGCTAATTATCTCTAAATTTATTTTATGTCTCACTAACGCTTCAAAAATACGTAAAACTCACTGCTTTTTTCTTAAAAACCGAGTCTCACTTTTCATCCCTGATTTACTTTTTTTTCTTACAAATTAGCACCAAAAAAAAAAAAAATTGTATGCCAATGTACCTGAGATGTCTAACTTTAATCCAAAAACAAGTATCCAAAAATATCCTATCTTTTGCAGTTGGTATAACGTTTTTCATTACTAATGTTTCAGATTTTACATGTATTTTACTAAGAAAAATATAAAACTTTGAGCTCTCATATCTCCACGAAAAATTAAGCTATGCTAGTACTTTTAGATAATAAAAGTTACTTATTTTAAGCCTCTCTATAATATACTTAAGTATAAAAAAATTCCGAACCACTTTTTTTTTTTTTTCTTTTTTTGACATTTTTTGTAGTAGATTTCAAAATATCTATCAAATTGAGTAGAGGTTGTTTTTTATGCATGTTATAGAACGTACTAACCTCTGTCATATCCGTTTTAGGGTTTTTAAAAATATTAACGTTTCGTCGAGATATCCTCAAAAATGTGGAAAAAAAAGAATATCCTCGTTTTTGCTTCCCAAAAAGACGAGTATACCCTTATTTCAAATTTTGGATTTGAAAAAAATTGACAAAAACCCTGTTTTCTCCATGAAAAATGTAGATAAAAAGCTCATCAATAGCTTGATTGATAGATAATTTTTTACGCATTATTTCATTTGATTGATTTTGAAACATATTAATTAAATGTGGCTTGTATCCTCAAAAAACCTTTAAAATTTTAATCAAATTTTACGCAAAATTTAATGTGAAACATTTGCCCAAATTTTATTTAGTTAAATGCAGAATTTTAAGCTGTACAAAAGCCATTTAGTCAGCTTTCTTAATTTATCTTGCAGTTCACGAGTTATTGAACAATTTTGTTTTTTTGATCGTTTTTGGATCATTTTTGGATCAACTTGTCAAATCAATTTTGGAACTCAGTCAGTAGAGGTTTTAAGCTGTAATGTGAGCTACTATTTTGATTATCTCAGCTAAAAATCAATATTTTCTAATGAAACAAAAATGTTAGAGTAGCACTTAATAGGATGTACCTTGTGACTGCAAAAAATTAGCGCCTTAATTTTTGCGCCCGATTTTTTCAATCGATTTTAGATCAGTTGGGTCAATGATGAGCCAGCGCACCTATATTTTGGTATTAGCTACTCTATTTTGGATCATATATCAACGGCTTGTAAAGAAGAGGCACATGTATGTTAAAATCTGATATGATTAAACCCGATATTGGGCGAAAAATTCGAAAACTATCAGAAACCTACTTTTTACAACTGTAAAAAAAAAACTGAAAAAAAACCTATTTCGCCGAATTCCAACCCAGATAATTTTGAATTTTACATGAGTAAATATACATTTTGGACACAGTCTCTATGAACATTATTTTGCATAAGCTGCCACTCTAAATAAATATTGTCGTAATTATGTACTACGCGCATCCCTAATAATTTATTAAGAATTGTATGGAATAAATTCAACGCAAAAGGTACCATCTATTACGAAGGATTGAATAGGAGTTTACTGTACGTGAATGAAATCATTCCTTGTGATTTGCATTGTGAAATTATTTTGTGAATTTTCATAACCCACAATGTAGTAGTAATTTGATCCATTACATTTTTACTACAATATTAAAATTACATAATTAACCTTCAACTCATATAAATATCGATAATCCATGCAGACTAAATGAGCATTAGTAAATTAATCTGTTTCTTTCTTCCCCTTATATATTTATAATTGTTATATAAGATCGGATTTGCGATAATATATTTAAAAAAGAGTACAATAAAAGAGAATGTGTAATTAATCAGTTCTTCAACTGTACAATAAAAACAAGATAAGGTTTATTTAGATATAAAAGTATTGCCTTTTATAATGATTTAGTGCTGAGTTCCTGAGATACAATTAAGAGCGGTATTGAACTATTATTAGATCTGCTTGAGAGTAATTTATGGATTGATGTTAATCAATCATAATTACACCGTGATTGTAGAGCTTGTAAATTGCCTTGTTTCAATACAGCGCTTGTTGTGCCTGGATTGTGATTTGGTATATTTTGACAGCTACTTGAATGATTAACCGCTGAGGTTAAAGAGTATGGTGTCATGATTTGAGTGGTCCGAGCCTTTTGGTTAATCAATTGAGAAATAATAAACTAGGCGTTTCTTATATCCAATTCTAGACTTGTTCTTTCATATTCTAAATAGTAATCAATGGATTGTATAATCTATTGATTGGTTATAGAAGGCGATAAGGTATGATACTTGGTGGAATACAACAATAATTCCATTCCAAATTAATATATTTTTTTACTCAATTATCATTAATACTTGTAACCAATTGTTATATAATTCAATATAATCCAATCATAGGTATTAATCGCATAGTAGTAATAGCAATTACAATTAGTAACACCAACGTCTTCCCACCAATCATAAAATCAAAGTCAACTTTATAATTTATATATTATATATCCCGCAATTGACAGCTCCTTGATTTTATAGTTTATTACAGTATAAATTCACTCCTGTGTTTCTAATTGTTTCTGCATATAACCTTATTATCCATAATTCGATAAAACTTATTCATCAAATTCATAAATTCCCGATTTTTCGTAAATTTAGAGACTGCAAAAAAAATTCTGTCTGTGCGCTCGATAACTAATTCCTAAATCGAAAATTTAGTTTCCTTGTTGAATTTCAACCCCACAAGAAAGAGCAAAAGCCCTTTCCGATAAAATTGCCGATGGTAGTACTGAAAAACTATTCCATCATTGTGATATTACTAGTCTTCAGCAATTATTACAATAATTAACTCTAAATTCTCCAAGTAACAACAATCAAATTAGAGAACCAAAGGTAAACAACCCTACTGTATATTCACTGGTATTAATATCGAGGGTTCAAATAGCTTGAAAATTTTTCTTACACAATTGGACATAGTATTCCAATTACAACCTTCTCGCTTCCCAGACCACATAGCAAAAGTATTTTATGCAGCCTCGTATATGAAAGATATTGCGTTCAAATGGATTCAACCGTATATAGCTTCAGTTGGAACTAACTCTGAAAACCCTATTACTAGAAGCTATATCCTTTTCTGTGATGCTTTAAGAGAAATGTTTGGAGATGTAACCTTAGTTTCAGACGCAGAAAATAAGGTGATGAGAATGAAACAAGGAGTCAAAACAGCAGCAGAATATAGAACCGAATTTAAAAGATATGCCGTATTAACCGAATTCAATGAAGCAGCTTTCTTTTGGGCCTATAGAAACAATATCAACACCCAACTACAAGACCAGCTAATTGTAAGGAGTACACCGTCTAATCTACAAGATTATCAAGATTTAGTCATCAGTTTAGATTTACTGATGAGAGAAAGAAAATGTAATAAGGATTCTCGAAACAAGAAGCCTTACAACAATACGCTAATACACTTCCTCCAACAACGTCCATCTGCATATCAACAAGTTAAACAACATCAAGACTCTGATAACGATGATGATAGTCCAATGGAAACTGACAACTCTTTGATTTTATAATTTAGTACACACAAAATAATTCCAAAATAATTCCAAAATAGTTTACTGGGTGAATTATGAGTTTTTGCCTAGTTCTATTAAAAAAAGGCATATACTTGTATTCTAAAGATTGAAAAATACAAAAATTCAGTGTTCAAAAAATTCAAATTTTGCTTGAGCAGGTACAAACAAAAAAATATTAAAATTTATTTTACCGTATGGAGTGTAGTAAGTGTTTCTGAAAGAGATTTTATGAGTTTCTGTTATAATAATCAATATAATAGGTTCAAACCCTATCCTTTCGTTTTTAAAATTTGTGTTGGTGGATCCACAGTTCTGTGTAGGCATCTTGGTTAAGATTGATGTATCATTCTTTTAACCGGATGTGTCAAATCCGAAAGGTAAACAATAGTTCAAGGTCCGAAACCTGATCAACAAATAAGCAACTAAATCATGCTTCCAGCAGCATGATCTTCCAGCATGGTATTTCAACACAATATTATATCACAACACATTACTACTAACTATTAAACAATAACACCCACAACAATATTTATTACCCCATCATTTTCTCAAACTAAATAGTATATAAACTCTCTCAATTTCATTCAAATAAACGATAACTCTTTATTTGATTAGTTTTCTATTTTTTATTCAATAATTTATACTCTGATAAATCAAAGATTATGGCACAGTATAGTAAGACATGTTCTGTATTGCTGCGTAATATGTTATAAAGCTCAGTTAATATCGTGGAATGTGGAATCATTGTATCACATAGGTTTGATTGGATATAAAATATATACTTATTTATATTAGTCATAATTAAAGAAGTTTGGATATAAAAGAGATACTTTCCATCTTATAATAAAGTTCTTTAGTTTTTGTGTGTGAAATACTTTCTAAAGTTCTCTTTATTTTAAATTATACAATTTTTCTTGCAACAATATTTATCTTAAATCTTGTGGCAATTCAATTTGGTCTATTTTATAATGCATTTTTTATATGTGTAAAAGACTGTGGGTTAAAACACTTTATGAGATTTGAATGTTGTTTTGAAATAATTTGCATAGACTTTAGGTAGATTTTCTTACATTACATGTCGGATCAATCCATTTAAATTAGGAATGATTTATCGAGACTTGTTTAAAATAAATTTAACGTAAAAAGTACCGTTTATTAAGATGGATTGAATAGGGATTTATATAGTTATTAGATATTTGTGATAAGATCTAATGAACAGAGATCCATTAGAAATAATAGTACAAATGATTATTAATCAATAAATGTATAGATATGTAATATGCTATAAGCTATGTTTCATTGTTGTTAGTTCCTGATAGACAGGAACCAGTTACGGAACAATGGAACATCCTAGATCTGTCAAAGATTTTCTAATTTTGGAATGTTGTAATTCTGATAGATCAAGGAATGTTGTTCAGCCTAAATTGTACTAGTAAGTTTGGCTGGTAAAACCCAACTCGACAG
>JAEPRC010000643.1:0-25390 GCA_016758945.1 Mucor plumbeus
AAGGGACAACGGTGTAAGGTAAGCTTTAATTGAGTGAGATGTCTGCTACGTGCGAAATAGACAATTTATTTTTTGGCTTGGTGATATGAAATTGTATTTAGATATTACAGTCAAACCTCGATATAAGATCCCTTGATATAACGGAAACCTCGGTATAAAGGAGGTTTTCGCATCATGGATTAAGGATGTGGTGCGATTATCTAAGGTGCCTTTATTCCTTTCTTAAAATTGAAGTTGACCTGTGTTTCAGATTTGATTTAAGAGAGGTCCTCGATATAAAAGACTTTTTAAAAGAAACTACGAGTGCCCTTAAATTGAGGTTTGACTGTATCTAATTAGGATTACATATTATTACAAGTTTCTTCCTCTACTTTAACAAATAAAGCAACTGGAAAGATGGCCCTAACCAATGTAGAATATAGATTCAAGTAGTTTGAAAGCTTCAAAATAAGTACCATAACTGCAGCAGTATTCATGATTATAAATTTTAGCACTACTCATTGGTTTTTTTTTTTTTTTTTTAATTAGAAAGATAAAATGCTCACTTTTTTTCGGAGTAGACTCTGCGGTTTAGCAGATTATTTCAAACTGGGAATAGCATCTGGTTTAAGGACATTTGATAAAAATTTAGCCAAAATTCAACCTATATATAAAGCAATGATAATTGCCAAAACTGACAGACAGACGTTTCTTTGTTGCATATGTATTAATCATGGTAACACTGAAACCAAATTTGACTTCCAATCTTGAATTGATATCATCAAAATTCATGTTTGTGAAAACTTCTATCAGAAAACAAAAACGTTTTTTTAAGACAATTCAAGTATTGGTGACATACTGAAATATATATATGATTGTTTATGCATTTATAAATACTGTCGGCTTTGTAGCTTGTATTATCATACTACATACATATTTAACTTTTTTGTATATTTAAAGTATTGGTACACACGATTATTACTACATTTAGTCACTTTTTAAGAAATATGCAATGAGTATTTTAGATTGAACGTTTCAGCATTTACATAAAACGAGTTGAAATTACCATTTAGTAAAATTGGGATTGTCTTTCTAATAGAAAGTATCATTATGCAGCAATATTATCAAATGCGCACGCATACTCAATCACTAAACATTTTCACAGAATACTCATATTGTAAGCAGCATCATTTGAACCTTTCTAGACAATTGAAAGATTGCTAATTGGTTTAAAACTGCTATTACGTTTTTAAAGTTGAGAATATCGATAAAAACTGCAGAATTCGTTTTAAAAGTTGTTTTAAAATTATGCAGAAATGCTGTCGTTGATTTATGTGTTTCGTGGCTATTGAAATTCCAAGAATATAAGTTCAGGCCGTACCCTTATATATAACATATATAGCAATATGTAAAATAGCTCTGTACATTTAATATGTGGTTTTAAAAGTAGGATCTGCATTTACATATTATATGGCAGGAAATTCCAAAATAAAGCTGACTGATATTTGAATTTTTTAGTTTATTTCGAACTGTGAATTTAACATATTCACTCTCAATTTGAATTTAACTTTGTAAGCGTTCATTTTATAGATAGCTAGACATGGTTTCAATCGCTTTAGTAGCATATACAGTCGCCTGTGATAATCGATACACTTTTTTAAAGCTTACTTAGTCTAATTCTAAATTTAAAACTATCAAGAATAAATTTTTGCATACAAGGAGTTGACAATTGACACGCCGATAAGGTTCTGCCCGTTCCTTGCCCCCACAAAAGGGAAACTGTGGGTTAAATATAATGGGAACGTGTTCACTAATGTATTTAGAGCGTCTTATTTGAAACACATACTGCAATGCCATCTCTCAACTTTTTACGAATACACAACCCCTTCTGGCTTTCTTTCTCGGTTAAATATCGAGTTTAAATTGTATATTTTAGTAGGTTAAAACTAATAGTTTTTTTTTAGAGAAACAAGGCAAAAAAATAAAATAAAAAAAAAAACGTTGAGTTTCTGCACAAAGTGGCTGATATTTGATGTCATATTGACTGAAATACTTTAGTGAATATATGTTAGTTGAGAAGGATCAATATCTGTTGAGTAAATAGATTGAAAATTTAATGGTACGATTTCCAAAAATGCAGCACTTTTTTTTTTTTTTTTTTTTTTTTTTTGGTTTACCAACAAATATTTCGTTTATATATCCCTTGCCTTCCATATTTTCGGTCTAGTTATTCATATAGCACAAGACATGCAAATTGTCTAGATTTTCAATAGAGATATGCTACATGCATATTAAATCAGTGAATCAAGAAATTCCTGGTTAGAATACATATTTAAAAATAAAACTGAAAAAACGTGCAATGGATACAGTGCAAACAAACAGTTACACAATAAATATCAGCCCTTGCGAAATAACTGCATAACCATATTTAATAACTGCCCGTAAATTAAAAAAAAAAAAAAAATAATCATCTCATAAAATTATAAAATTGATCATGCCAATAACGCAATTTTACTTTTATTATGATACAAGAATTCCCAATTTAAAATGAAATAATGAGGGCGGCAAAAAAAGGGAAACGGATATTTGATTTGATTCGGGTAAATAGGGAGAGCTATTCATTTTTTTTTTTTATTGAATTGAATATTGACTCAAAAAAAAAAAATCGTCATTTTTAAACGGGTAAAAAATTTGCGTTGTATTAGTAAACTGCGCAATGTAAAAATGTCTCAAAATGAGCAAAGAATGGCAACAATTTTTGATTATCTGATTGGCTTTTAGATCGATAATCAATGTCGTTTTTATGGATACAGTAATTTCAAGCAACTATTACTCATAATAACGGGATTTGAATGTGTGTATGACTAATTTTGAGTATCGAGTTCGGAATCATATAAATAGAGACCAAGAAACGCATTGATCGTTCCTTTTTCAACATATTATAATTTGTTTACAAAAGTAAAATAAAAATGGATCTTTCATGGTGTATTATCTGCGATCGTCACTGTATTGACAACAACGTAAGTTTATTTTACATATAAAGAATTATACGAATTATATACTGACATTACTTTTTATTATAAAATAGCTTTATTGCTCTGAGTCTTGTCGTTTCCAAGATAATACAGAACAACATCAACATATTGAAATTAATAAACCAAACCATAAAAACGACATTTTCAAATCATCACCTTCTCTTGTTTCACCTCCTGCTTCTCCTGTTCTTGGCCCATTTTTATATTCATTCCAATCTTCTTATGATCGTCGTCGTTCTACATCAGCTGGAACTATGATACATGCTACCACAACAACTTCAACACATACAAATTATCAATATTTTCCTTATCAATTCACCCCAAGCTCTCCTTCTGAATCGTCACTCTTTGCTGATGACACATAATTGTCCTGTTTGGCCTCATAATTGAAATTGCACTGTTTTCCCTTAATTAAACCTACACCGATCAGCCTGAATTCATACCGGACAAATAGAATGTAGAATAACCAGCACACTCAAAAAAAGGTGCGCTCCCGGATGTTTCCCGAGTGATATATCACCTCTTTTTTTTTTTTTTTTTTTTTAAAAAAAAATCGGAACCTTCTCCTTTTTCGCCCGTTTCTGAAAAGGCAAATCCTTCTCATTCTCTTTGGTTTTTATTTATTTACATTATAGAATCTTCATGTATACACTTATTAGCACAATACAATAGTAATAAAAAGTTTAAAATTGCTTTCCTTAAAATTCTGTATTAAAAATATCCAATTTGTTTCAGATGATGATGATAATATGTTTTAATTTCAAATGATTTTTCTTTAGTTGGCACGGACCTTTTTAATTGAAAAGAAGAGTATCATAGATAAGGCTAATGCATGCAGTTGTCGTTTATTTGAAATGATGCTATTAATAATGCCCTTGGCTATATCATATTCTAAAATCCAAGGGTATTCGTTTTTCGATTCACGCATAAAAATTGCGTCCTAAAATTTAGTATTTCTCGGCTAAAATGATGCCTTCGCTTCTGAATGGAAAAATAACAATATAATTAAAAAATAATGCATAGTTTAACCCTAAATGTATATTGTGTTGACAAATAAATTTAGTAATGTCCATACAATCTACTTGTTTTAATGAAAATGTGAAAAAGAAATCAAAGAAGCTTAAATTTATCATACATTTAGTCCTCAATACCCCTCTTCCCCAATGCGAGACCCCTCTTTTATCAGCCAGAGCCATAAATTGATCGGGTTATCTCTGTTTCTCTTTTCTCCTTTCTTTAAATCTCTCCTTTTTCTTTTTTCTTTTTTTTTTTTTTTTTTTTTTTTTTATTATTTTTTTTTGCTATATTAGAGTATGCAAAAGGAATCTCGGGAAGAAGATAAATTAGTTTTACATTATTACGATGTTGTAATTCGCCAATCCGTAAGTTGTTTGATACAATTTTTATTTATTTATTTAAATTGACTGTCATTAAAGGATTTAGATACTTTGGCGCCGGGACAATGGCTAAATGATACGATGATTGAATTTCATATGGAATTTTTAGAAAGAACCTTTGTACCTAAAGATGCAAATTATTTATTTTTAAGGCCTGGTATAGTGCATTTAATAACGTTTGCAGAAGGTAAATACTTTTATTTACATATACCGAAGAGTAAAGCGATTAACTATTGCAAATAAAAGGAGATGTCATGCAATTAGCGTCTGCATTACCGCCTCAAATGGATCAATATGAGGCTATATTTATTCCTATCAATGATGGAAAACCACAGGAAGCCTATAGTGGAACACATTGGTCGATTATGGTATATATTAGAGCTGCTAATTCATTCTTTTATTACGATACACTTAAATTCAACAATTTACGAGATGGCGAATTATCGAGTAGACGTATTCAACCGTTATTAAAATTAGACAAACCTGCTCAGTTTATACCCAGTAGCACTCCTCAGCAAATTAATGGATCAGATTGTGGAGGTATGTATATATAATGCATATATAAAATTTATAGAAATTTGAACAATTAAAACATTAAATATCACGAAATAGTATCTGTGATTAGTATCATCGATTATACATTGCACCAATTACTCAAAATTCGAGGCAAGGAAAAAGAAATTCAGTACAATAAAATTATGATTCTCAAAAGCAAAGATCTTTCTAAACCACAACAAGTGCGAGACAATATCAATGGCATGATTAAGAGACTTCAGCAACGCTCTAAGACATCTTGTAGTGCTTCATCTTCTACTTCTTCATCTTCTTTGACAAGTAGTCATATTAATAAAACTCCTACATAACTACTTTAGCCAATGATGACCATGTATTTTATGTAAATTTTTTCAAAAAAGAAAATTTTTTTTTGTTTAGAACAAAAGTTTTGCTCACGACATTTCGTTGCTCTTTCTTTTCTCCCTCTTTTTGTTGGAATAGGTGCGTACAGCTACGTTACGAAACTTTTTTCTTTTTCAGTTTCTTCTCTATTTGCTCTCTTTTCACAGTTTACAATAATTTCAGTAAAAAAGCTAGACATTTAATCAATGATTTCAGGACAACATTTCGGTAGAAAATCATATCATTTTAAGGGCATTGGAAGATCGTATAAGCCACCCAAATGTATATTTGAAATATAATATATTGGAACTCTAAATGTAGATAATTGTATAGAAAAGAGAGCATATTATTAAAAGAGATAGAGATAGAGATAGAGAAAAGAATTGTCGCGTACACGATCATTTTTGGAATTGCAAATCACTTACATGTATCTTTTTTTTTTTTTTTTTTTTTCATTAAAAAAATATAGCTCTGTATAAAAAATGAACGCTGAAAAACTCCAAAAGCTCCAAGCTCAAGTCCGTATTGGTGGTAAGGGTACTCCCCGTCGTAAGGTCAAGAAGACCGTCAACAAGGCTGGTTCTGGTGATGACCGTAAGCTCTCCGCTGCTCTCACCAAGTTGAACGTCCAACCTATTCCTGGTGTTGATGAAGTCAACATGTTCAAGGATGATGGTAAGGTTGTTCACTTTGCCAACCCCCGTGGTAAGTTTATTTTAGACAAATTTTAACCCATGTTTATATACTAATTATCATGTTTATATAGTTTCCGCTGCTGCCAACGCCAACACTTTCGCCATCCACGGTCGTTCCACCGAGAAGGAATTGGCTGAGCTCATCCCTGGTATTTTGAACCAATTGGGTCCTGACTCCATGGCTGCCCTCAAGAAGCTCGCTGAATCTTTCCAACAAGCTCAAGGTGAATCTGCTGGCGCTGATGATGATGAGATCCCTGATTTGGTTGAGAGCTTCGATAAGGCCGAGGTTGAGGATAAGGCTGAGGCTACTGAGGAGAAGAAGGAAGAGTCTGCTTAAGTTCTTTTTTAATGTATATCTGAATCAACTCCAAAATACAAATTACTCACACATCTCATCTTTTTTTGTTTTCTTATAACAATCTCAATGAAAAAAAAAAAAAAATTAACAATTGAAAAAAGTAAAATAAACTTCTTTTTTTAATTTTTTGAATTATAATTCGTATGCTTTTCTTTTTTAAAAAGTATTAAGATTAATAATATAACTTGGCGAAAACGATGCACGACATGATAAATGCTTTTTTGACAGTTGGTTCCTGGGCAATGATGACCTTCGCATTTGTAGCTACTAGTACAAAAGAAAAAGAACGTACGTCCATTTACAGTAGCTGTGAATTTTAGAGACTTTTTAAGGTTCTAAAAAAAAACAAGTTTATTATGGTGTTTGTGCATTTAAAATGTTTTTAATATGCTGCTCTCTCCTATTATGTTTTTCATTTGAATATTTTGCATGTAGTATTTAAAAATTTAATTGAAACAAGATCGTTATATGATTTTTTGCCTGTAAAAAAAAAAGCAAGTTTTTTGCTTCTTCTTGTTTGAAAATTGCAAATTATTATTAGTGTATAAGTATATTTAAGATAATAAGCGCAAATGATTTTGAGATAGCTATCACCAATATACGTTAACTCAAGTTGTTTCGCGTAGGTCATGAACGGCTTGGCTAACAGAGCCCATACCTCCATCCTACATTCCACATTTCCATAAAAAATTCATAACTTTTTTAACTCAAAAGCAAACCTAAACGCAATACATACTCTGTATCAGAAACTGCTTCAGTATTATTTCATTCAAATAGAAAAAAAAAAAAATTTTAATAATAAACAGCATCGTAAATATTACATATTCAAAGATTTACTACTGCTTAATCGACTTTAAGCACAGATTGACGTACATTCTGGAGTTTTTTACACTGATTTTTAAACAGATATAAATTCTTAACTAGACTTATGACTAAAATCCTTACAAATCGATGTAATCTCTTAACCAAGCTTAATATAAATAATGAACATATTAAACAATTTTTGGCAAAAAAAAAAAAAGAAAAAAATAGAAAAACTTAAATGTATAAACTGCAACCTCTTTAAAATAAAAAAAAAAACATAAGTTTTTTATCATGTTATAGCTGTAGTTTGCGTACTAAAATTCTTTGAAGATGAGAATTATGTTATAAATCTCAAAACGCCATTATTGAAACAATTTAATCTAGAATGGGTTTAGTTCCTCACATATATTGGGAAGCAATTTAATATAAAAATATCGCTTCTGCTTTTACAGTTTCCAATGCGTCCTGAAGAGATAAATTGACTGATTATTAAAAAAAAAAAAAAAAAAAACGAACAGCAATGCGCTAGAGTAACTAATTTGAAACCTCATTTATGTTACTTCTGGAAAAGATAAACTTTTGCATAATTAAAACATCAGAAAATGCTTGAATGTAAAATAGTGGCCTTTTAGAATCAATTTGAGTTTACAAACACCACAGCAAGAAGTCTTGTTTTCAAGGTCGAAAACTGGAAACAAGGATTAGACAGTGTTTAATTATAAGTTTGGTAAGGTGTTTTAAAGTTAAATTCCAAAAATATCACGCTTGTTGTTGGCTTTGATATATAGAATACAATTATTTTGATAGAATATACTTGAAAACAAGTTGAGTTACATTTGGTGCTTTGTTTCAATATTTATTATATAAATCAAGGGTAAATGATCTATTAAAAACAAAATGATAAGTGAATTTACGATTGCCTAATTAGAAGTTTAGTAATTTCTTTAGCTACAATTTTTTAAAACTCGTTGATTATTTATGTCCAAAATAAAAAGAAATAAAAAGCCACAAAATTTAAGACGATAAAAAAAATTAAATTTTAAGATATATTAATAGTTTATTGATAAATAGTAAATTAAACAAATATTAGGAGAACCCAAAGAGAAGTCTGTGAAGGAGAAAAAGGAATTAATAAAATATTCAAAGTAATAAAGATAAATAAATTCTTTTTATCAAATTGAAGTAAAAATTTCTTTTTTTTCAGAAGTTATAATAAGGTAGCTAGGGTTTTTTCGTCATAGTCATAACGACTAAAGTCAAATGCCTGTATCATCCTTTAAAAAAAGAAACTCATACCGCAAAAAGAATAAAGAAGATTCTTATTGTAGTGATTGTACTTACCATAAATAATTGTTGATTACCAATGAATGGAATGAAGAAAAAAGAGATTAGTTGGCACTTTTCCTATCCTTTATATACTCTTTTTTCTCTTCGAACGGCAGAATGATAAATTTTTTTTCGAAATTTTTTGTGTCTGCTCTTTTCTCAAGATAAACAGTCTATCAAAGTCGCACCTTTTCGAATTGCCAAAAAAAAATTTATTTAATTTAAGTATAATATATGCAGTCATGGATACTTAAGCTGTAAGTCGCTTCTAACGAGTTATTTATTTATGAATACATGAAAAGCATACTTAGTATCTTCAAGCTATTTCCAACTTTGAAAAAATATAACTCAATCTATCGACCAGCATTGGGTGCAGAATTTACCAAAGGGCACATTTTCAAATAAATTTTTCATATTTTCGGTATTTGATTTTACCCAATCAGATAATTTACTCCTGAACGGAGTGGAAATGTCAGATAATGTTTTTCTTCGTATTTCTCCAATACGATTGACTCAACTTAAGGACAGATTATTATTATAAAGCTTAAATCTTGGTGTTAAAACATCTCATCATAGCTGCTAATATGTAGTTTCTTTTTATGTTCAATAATATACAAAAACCGGCTTTAATGGACTAGGTTTTAAAGTTCAAACCGTTTTGTGCTGTATAATAACAAGAATCGCAGATCCTACTGCTAAAATAAGCATACAAATCAGGTAAAAACTGTATTAAAATAGTAGTAAAAAATTGTATGTGACGCATATAACTATCACGAGTATTCTTATTTTGCCAAAAATATGTAAGGTCCCCAAAATACGCCTTACAATTGCTCGAAATTTGATATTGTAGTTAAAAAAACAGCGAAATAAAACTGTAAGATACGTCTATGGGCTAAGAAAAAAATTACAACTATACACAAGACATGTTTTGAATTTGATTAAAGTTTTTATTGCATAGTCTTACAGTTTTAAGCAGCATAGATAACTCTTTAAATTGTGTCAATAGTCTATTTCCCCCAAAATTAAGGACCTTTGAGCTCAGATATAGCCACATTAAAGCTTGCCAATACACCCTTTCTTAAAATATAATATCCCGATTAACAGTATTAACAACAATGATGTATAAATGCAAAAATTCATAGAGATATATAATAGATATCCTATCTTTTCAGCTCAAATACACCGATTTTTACGATTTTTGATTCCCCTTTTCTTGATGGGTTTTAACGCTTGTACGACCGCAGAATTAACCAAAACTATCATTCATGATCCATAGTAACTTTCTGAAGCATTTCCTCAATTTTTTTTAGGTCATGAAAATTTTAATGTTTTTTGGTCATTTTTCCTTATAGATGTACGTCCCAGATCCATCAAAATTAGTTTTTTTGAATTTTTAGTGCAAAAAAACAATTTTTTGATAATACATGCTATAATGAAGTTCAACCAAATTTTTTTTGCGTATCACCTCAAATTGTTTATTTAAGTATTACATAATAAAAAATAGCTTTTACTCAAAAAAACCCATTTTTTTAATAATGAAGATTGTGAAATATTTTTGGCTAAAAACTTATATTTAATTTTTACAGTTAGATGCGTAATAAAAAGTAGTGTCTAAGACAATTAATAAACAAGACATGGTATATATACTACTTTTAGAGAAAATTGACGATAGAGATTTTTTTTTGAAAATTTTGCAATTTTAGAAAAAAAAAAGCCAAACGACAGAGCGACAATTTAAACCCCGGTTATCATTGAAAAATGTTACTTCCAAGGTGAATAAATTGTAACAAAAGCAACGATATGTGACTCAAAAGCAAATTGAAGACAATAAAAAGTAATTTAGTAGTCTCCTGTACATATTTTGATATTGTTAATTATTTAAAACTGCTTTTTTTTGGGCCGAAAAAAGAATGTTAGATCGTGTAGAAACGTAAGACGTCCAAGAAAGTGGTTACCGAAAAAAAAAAATAGAACAGAGTTACGGATAAGCGCATTATATTTACAATATATCGGTGTGTTTCACTCCCAATACTAATTTTCTGTCGCACGATAATATGTATGGAACTAAATTTCATCGGCCTATATTACTCTCGTCTTAAAAGTCACCGAAACTGTTGATCTCTCAACATTCGCAGGATCTTATGTATTTATGATATCTCGGATCGTGTGAGATCTCGAAGAAAAAAAAAAGACAGAATTTAATTTTAGAGTATTGTTATGACGATGTTGTTGGTACGTAAAAAAAAAAAAAAAAAAAAAAAAAAAAAAGGAAACCTGATTTTCCATATGTATACAAGATAATCAAGCTAATAATGGGCAAAACGGCAAAATAATACAGCAATGGCTGTATATGCAATATTATATCTAACCATGATAGCCGAGTGGTCATGCCGTATAATAAATTCTGTAGCATATATAAAGTCGTTTAACTTTTTATTGAACCGAAATTATAATATTATACAAAAATGAAAAGCACAATTGTTTTCGCTCTTATCAGTACGCTTTTTTTCTTTTTTGTTATTGCACAGATTGATGAAACTAACAACAGCAACATTATTGTAACACCAACAGCAACTACTACTGGAACAATTGACAGTAATAATTCGATTTACCCACTTGTTACAATTACACTTACAGAAACATCAGCCACAACCTCTATTCCTGCGAAGACAAACACTGTCCCTACTATATCTACAACAAGTAATGATGCATCTAGGTAAGCGTTTTTTTTAATGACGAAAAAGCATAGCATCATCATGTTGTATTGACTCAAAAAAATAACAACAGTTTATTCATGATGAAGTCATCGCAGCTAGCGGCCATTGTCGTATTGGCGTATTTAGTATTTCTGATCTAGATTAATAAATAAAATTATATAAAACCTGATCGTTTTTTTACTTCCTTTTTTCCTTTATTATTATCAGTTATAAAATTAAAGTGTATGTATAACCGATTGAAAAATGTCTTGGAAGTGTATGGGTTTCAGAAGGGTGATGATGACGAAAAAATATATACAAAAAAAAAAAGGACAAAATATAAATTTTGTAAAGCATTATAATATTGATTTCCTCTCTTTTTTGCTTTATATATAATATATATAGGCAATAGGTTGATCTAAAATGAATATGTCAGAAAATAAGAACGCTAATTACAATAATAACACTCAACCGCCACCACCAGCTTATCAAGGCAACGCAAATGGTCAAACTTATTATCAACCTCCGCCTCCACCTACTGATTATGCACCACCACCCCCAACAAATAACCAACCAAACAATATGGGGCAAAGATTTACTCAATTTTACGCACCACCTCAAAATAAGAGATTAGGAATGAAAAGAAGATTTTGCTCATTTATTTGTTGTTGTATTATCATTGGATTGATTGTTGGTTTATCTGCTGGATTGACGAGAAGAAGTTATTATGGTCAAAATAATAGAAACTGTAATTGGTATGTTTATTGATCTAACATTGAGTAAAATGACAAAGGAGATTGATTTGCGTATTTTCAATTTTATAGTCGAACCAATTCAGACTGTACTACCGTTTATGGTTAGTAATTTATGATCAACTGCATGTCTATTTAATACTCATTCCTCTGATTTAAATATAGGTGCAGGTACTTACTGTTATGCTAGTTGCCAATGTGCTAGAAGATAGTAGCATGTGTATTAATAATAATGTATATTTTAATCTCTTTAACTTAGTCTAATAAATCAATCGTAATTTTATCATACCTATACTGCCTTTATATATGCAAAATATATAGTCATGGCGGGAGGCGTTACATACATAAAAGAATGCTAATTATCATATCTTTCTAAAATATAAATGTAAGAGATCACCATTGAAAAACGAAAAAAAAAAAAAAAAAAAAAAAAACTGCAAGAATATTTTGATATTACATGCATCGTATCATTATTTTATGTATATACAAAACTAAAATTAAAATTGATTGATCCAAGTTATAGATTTTCCATGTAATAGAAAGACCTGCATACATTACATTATAGTAAGGAGAAGATTACAAAAAAAAAAAAAAAAAAAAAGGGCTTATTATAACGTCATTTTTTCTTTTTTTCGTTTTTGATGCCAATTTTCGGGTAAAATGGTAAAATATATAAAAGAAAACGGGGCATGTTGGCAAGTAGACATATAAAAAACCTTGTAATTTAAGCATGTCCAGGGCTTTATTAATGATAGGTTATCTGGGATTTCTCGAAATTTAGATTGGGAAAAAACACATTTTACAAGCACGCCATTTTGAATTCAATCAGAGTGTGCATCGTAGTACATTTTTTTTGGCAGGACATGGAAGATATATTCGTGTGAAGACGATCCAAATCATATGCTCAATTCTTGTATTATTGGCTAATATTATACGTTTATAGGCGCCGTTAGCTTCAAGAATCAAGAATGAATCCAAGTTAATTCTTCTGGACCTTTTGAGTTTCGATGTTTGCTTAAAAAAAAAAAACTTGTTGATTGCCACCACAAAAAAAAAAAAAAAAAAAAAAGAGAAAGAAACAACAACATCCGTGCACACATCAATTATTAAAGTAGAAAGAAAAAAAAAACATGGTTACAGTAACACACTATCAAGTTATTGTTGTGATTATGACATATTGGTACGACAGCGATCGTAAAACTCACCAATTTTATCATATATGATAAAAAGGAGAATCTTTTACACACAATTGATAAGGAAACAAGTTGGAAGCAGATTGAATTTTTCGATGAGGCGAGTTTCGTCATTCTTAAGGTTTCTTTTTCAGATTAATTACTCACAGCTAAACTTTAATTTTTTATATTTCGCGCGGCCAATGCGTCTTTTTTTTTTTTGAAGCATATAAAAAGGCCTACCAGTTTTCTGTTTATAATTTTCCTTTCTTCTTTTATGTATACAAACAAAATAAATAAATAAATAAATGACAAATCAAAAAGAAATACATATTCCACACTTAAGTCAAGATGAACAAATATTTTTAAATACAACAGCAACATTTAGTCAATTCAGAAGAATGTCAAATCATTCCATAGAAACTAATAGCAGACCAAGCATGGAAAGTAATCATTATAGTAACAATAAAAGACATCAAATTGTTTCTGTTTCTTCATTATCATCGTTTTTATTTAAAAGAAGAGGATCATCTACTTCATCATTGAACTCAACATCTTCGTCATCTATGAATTCCGTTTTATGTTCACCTTCTTTAAGCGAAGATGATTATTCAAAACCACAATCACCAAAAGCAAAAGAATTAGAATCACTTATATTTGAACAGCCTCAAAGAACAGTTCGATTAAGTTTGACTCCACGTTGTGCTGTCTAATCATTTTTACCACCAATATACCAATATCCATTTACTCCAAATTGTACAAAAATCAATTCAGTTTTCTTATAATTCGCTCCTCTTTTAATGATAACCCCTAATTTTTTTTTAAATATTATTGCATGTAAATAAAATAAAATAAATACAAATTTATATATTATACATTATAAACTTTTATAAATAATGCATGCGGGATATCAGCAAGTCCCCATGCATTTGATGGAGCATAAATTAATAAAATACATTTGGTGGGAATGCATGAACAGGGTATGATTTAGGCTTTATTGACTACAAGCAACATATTATTAAATGTGAAACCAAGCTATAATAATCGAGAATCCAAATTTATTATGTGGTAGTTTATTAAATTTCATCATTATATGTAAGTATTTATCATAATTCATCTTTGCAGCTTATTATGAAATAGATTGGCTTTAATTTCAATGAAATATGCTTTTCATACTTCATGCAATCGTTATTTACATTATTTATTGTCTGCTGACAAATATATATGTATGTACGGTTGCTACTATAACACTAAAGATTGTTTTATTTGAATAAAGTTATTTATAAAATGCTAGTATTACACTCAAATTATATACTACGGCAAATGAATAATACTTAAACCCCTCTTCTTCTTGTTTTCACCTACCACTAATATTAGCACTTATTATATCATCTTGATGCTGTTAACTTTTGAATTCAGGTTAAATCAAATATTGATCCGAGGAGTGCTTAAAACTTGGCAATTAATTTTTAAGTTTAAAATATTATCAACCCACTCAACATTTCAAAAAAAAAAAAAAAAAAAAAAAAAAAAGTAAATAGTATACATGATTGCAGAATCTGGCACCTTCTTTTTTATGCGACGTAGCACTAATTAATATTCAACATATTTTATTGCTTTGTAATCGTATTCAAAAGCAATGAAGGAAAAGTAACCAAAATCTGCCAGAATTCGGTATTTCAATGTATAAATACTGTAAAAGCTCTTTCCAAAAAAGAAATAAAAAACTAAAGAGCTGTTTCACAGCAACTTAAATACATTATAAATTATGCAGGTGTGAATAGTTGTAATTTATAAATCCAGAGCATGCGAATAGCGTAAAACCTTCGAATATACGAAGAAATGCTAGACAAACATTGGTTCTATTATTGCTTTTAAAGTGTCAGAAAGTAGTTACGTATTCAAATAAAAATATAAATACATAGTCAAAATTTTGAATAAAATTTTCCAATTTAATAATCTATAAAATATGGTAATGTTTAAAACGAAAGAGTCCTTTAAATCTCTGATATGCAGGATTTTTGACGGGGGTATATCTGACCTTCAAACAGCCATTTGTTGACACTAAGAGAAGGTGGTGTAAGGGTTTTCTATGCAAATCAGACGAAATTGATCTGCATCTATGTTTGGAACAAATATTGATTTTATCAACCAAACTATCAAACAAATACCAGTGTAATTCAGAAGTAAATTATATTAGTTGCGCCACCTAATATTATTTTGATGAATTATATATACAATATATATAGTATTTACACATATATAAACAAATGGGCGTTGCTCGTAGGCTTTTAAATCGTATGATTTACAATTATGAAAGGTTAATGGAATATCGATATGATAAATACTATTTAGCCCCTATAATATAAACAAAACAAGTTTATTTGAGAATGTTTTTATATTAAAAAAAGCATCATGATGATGGAAATGATGGTAATTGATGCTATTTTCTTGCCAAGTTGGAATAGCAATTTATTCAAAAATTAAGATAATGCTAAAAGTTATCAGGACTAATGGTATTTTTTTTTTTTTTTTTTTTTTTTACATCATAGTTACCATTCCTCTATTACAAAATAATAACATTGTATTGTAGATCAGCTATAGCGGTTTGAAATATAATTAAACAAATTTATTGTTTACTAACCAAATCGGTTCAAACGTTTTTACTGCTTTACAATAATATAAACTTTGTCACAGTCAAATAAACATATAAACAGTTTTGAATACTATAAACATATAAATATTTAATCAAGTACGTCTTTTTTTTTTTCTTTTCGTCAATTCATTGAAAACCGGTTGATAAAAAATAAAATGAAAAAGGAGGAGAGAGAGAGAGAGAATGAGAAATATATAAAAATATAGGAGGGGCTGAATAACAAGAGATTCAAGGTTTATATTTAGGAGCTTTACATGTCCTAATTTAACCTTTTCTCTATATTAACAACAGTATTTTAAGGTTTAGTGCATTGTACATTTCATGACGAAACTCTTTCACGCGTGAGCTCTATTATATATTGATTTATTTTTGCATTAAATGCACAAAAGTATATAAAAAGATCAATCTCTTTTTTTTTTTTTTTTTTCTACTTTCTAAATATATACCAATGTCTTTTTCTACTACTAATACCGCAAAAAACACAATTCATATTCCATTTCTAAGTGAAGATGAGAAAGTTTTTTTAAATACTACTGCAACATTTAGTCAAGTTCGAAGAATGTCACATAGTATAGAGCAACAAACTTCTAGTTCTGTCAGACCAAGTATTGAAGAAAATAACACGCACCGTCAGCGTCGAAATCAAGTAGTATCTGTCTCTTCATTGGCATTATTATGGAAACGTAGAGATTCTTCTACTTCAACATGTTCATCTTCGACTACAGCTACTGCTGGTTCAGTAGATCAAAATTCAAATATGACATCTCAATTCGTTGAAGATGATTATTGTCAGCATGAATCTTCTCCAAAAGCAAGAGAATTGGAATCACTCATTTTTGAACAACCTCAAAGAACTGTTAGACTGAGTCTAACGCCTGGCTGTGCCAATTAATGCAGGTTTTCACTGCTGTATATATAGTTTTATCTTTTATTTTCTTTTAAACATGCTTAATTTTTCTTGCTCTTTCTCCCTTTTATTTACTATTTCTGGTCTGTTGATCTCCCTCTCCGACCACCCCTTTCTTCCCCATATAATAATATCATGTATGAAAAAAAAATTCGCCATGACTCCTTACACAAGTAAAAGAGAAATAAATTACCCGCCTTACTATTGCTTTCTCCTTTGCTTTACTTACCCCTCTGCCTCCTCTTCTCAAATTGTTTTATATCTTGCATGTAAATAAAGAACATTTTTGTGTTATGCTTGAACATTTAATGTGTTATGATTGGTTGTTCATTGATTTCAGCCTGTGGCCAAATCTGAAACCGACCAGCTACAAAGGTTTTATTTCAGTAAGTAGCTTCTAAACATATTTTCTGTTAACTGATATGAGTACAAAAAACAATTGCTTACCTAGTGGTATTTTTATTTTTTAAATCAAGTATACATATGATTGATATATGATGATTCAAAAGAAACGTGTCGAAAGTTGAGTGTCACATTTTTTTAAACGAATAAGTGACTCGATTAAAAGACTTTTCAACATCAATCGAGAGAGTTGCAAAGCACAGAGATAGAGAGGAGGGGAGAGGAAAGAAAAATTAAAGAGGCAAGTTTGATTGAATTAAACTAAGCTTTGTGGGCTTTTGTTTTTTTTTTTTTTTTTTAACATAAACATATATTTTTGTTCATTATTCAGCTCGATTTAAATAGTGTAAGTGTTTTATATAGTTTTCCTTAATCGCTTTTCTTAATAAATTGCACAATACCTTTTTATACAAAATAATTATTATCTCGTGTTTTAATCAATCATTTTTTTTTTTTTTTTAAATATATAGTAAATAATGTCAAGAAGTGACGACGAAGATTCCAACTTGTACGATCAAGACGAGGAGAATAGTATTTCTCATCGCTCTGATGATGAAGGTGAAGACATTGGGTTTTCATCTCGTAAAGGAAACAACATTGCTGATGATGATGATGACGATGATGACGACGAAGATGAAGAAGAAGAAGAAGAAGACGAAGAAGAAGCTAGAAAAGTAAATTACCCAGCAAAGAAGCAAATTGACAGAAAAAAAAAAAAAAAAAAAGAAGAATTAACACAATATATCTATTAGATTGCGGAAGGTTTTATTGTTGACGACGAGGATTCAGATGCTTCAGATGAAGTTGCTGTTCGTCGCAAAAAGAGAAAGAAGGTTGAGGATTGTAAGTATCATACACATCAATCAAAGCAACCACGCTTCAAATTTTTTTAACCCTGTATTTACAAAATATATTAGACGACGAAGATTTAGATGAAGAAGATTTAGATTTGTTGGAAGAAAATACTGGTATCAAGCATAACCGTTTAGCAGGCGTTAGTATATAATCATTTGTTTATAAACAATATATCATTTAACACAATTTCTATTATAGCCTAAATTGAAGCGTCTTAAGCGTGGTCGTGAAGAACAATCTTACGAAAAATCATCAAAGGGTGTTGATAATATTTTTTCTGACGATGAAGATATTACAGAACAAGCAGAGCAAGAGCCTTCTTCCCGTGATAATCGTCGTCGTGGTGATGATTATGCTGAGGAATATGATGAGCGAGCAAGATATAGACATCGCGATGCTTATGACGATATGGGTGATTTCATTGCTGATGAAGATGATGATGATGATTTGAATGAAACTTTGGGTGAAAGAAGTCAACCTCGTGGTTATGATGATGATCGTGGAAGACGTGGAAAGGCTAATAAAGATATGATGGATATTTTACCTGAAGGCATCAGTGAAGAGTATGCTTTATATTACATTAGTAAATTATCATGTTTGCTAATCTTCAAAATTATAGTGTTCTTGTAGATATGTATGATATTTTTGGTGATGGCGGTGAATACGAATGGGCCCAATATGAGGATGAGGAAGCCGAAGCAGCTAAAGAACGTGAACCTCAATTAGCAGATATCTTTGAACCTAGTGAACTTGCAGAACGTATGATGACCGAGGAAGATGAGGAAATTCGTTTACGTGATGTTCCTGAACGTCTGCAAATGCGCTTTGAAGGTCTCAACAAGACATTTGAACAAGCTTCCAACGATCAAGTTCAAGAAGAAGGTGCCTGGATTGCTCATATCATGGCTCGTAACCGTGGACAAGAACAGCCTACAGATCAATTTATGTCTGCAGTTGCTCACGTAGTTAGTTTCTTTACCAGAGAATTCCTTGAAGTTCCTCACATCAAAGACCATCGTCGTGATTATTTTACTGATGTAGACAAGATTACTGGCCACAGCAAAGAGATTTTGACCGAGAAAGATCTTTGGGAGATATATGATTTAGACTTCAAATACCACAGTTTTATCGATCGTCGTAATGCGTTGAGAGAATTCATCACAAAGTGTCAGATTTTTGATGATTATGTTGATACCATGTTGAATCGTGTAGAAAAGGTTGAAGAAGTTACCGATTTGACAGATTATATCAACTTGAGATTCAGTGATAAGATCAATGCTATGCAACAACAAACTCGTGGTCCTAAACGTCCCATGAACAAGTCTTTGTATGAATTGAGTCAGACATCTAAAATTGGTGAATGCTTGCCTCGTTTCGGGATTTCTGCTAAAGAATTTGGTGCAAATTACATGGAGGGTAATCTTCGTCATACTCCAGATGATTTATCTGTAGATCCTATTATTGAAGCTGAAATATACGTTGATAATAATTTTCCTGATGCCATTAGAGTTCTCAAGGCTGTACGTTCTGTTCTTGCCCAAGAAATGTCTTTCGATCCTCAAGTTAGAAAAGCAATGCGTAAGGATTGGGAATTGTTTGCCACTGTAACTGTCAAACCAACAGAAAAGGGATACACTGTTATTGATGAACTTCATCCTATGCACCCTTTCAAATTCTTGAATGAAAAACCTATTACAGAATTTAAAGATGGTCAATTTTTGCACATTCTTAAGGGCGAGACTGACAATTTATTGATTATTTCTATCAGCATTGCTGATTATCCTGCTTGGTTTAATCGTATTGCAACATTTTATGTATCTGATGCTTATAGTGACACAGCACAACAATGGAACGATCAGCGTAAAGAGATCATCGAACAAGCCCTGAAAGAGCATTTAATGCCCTTAATGAGCAAATACGTCCGAGAAAAATTGAGAATCGAAGCTCAGGAGGCCATTTGTCAATCCTCCTTTGAAAACCTTTATAACAAGATTAATGTTGGTCCCTTCCGTGGCCCTGAATCTCATTTCAAGAGCCCCTTGCCTCGTGTTGTCACTGTCTCTTCTGGTAATGGATCACCCAAAGATCCTGTAGTTGCTATATTTGTCAATCAACGAGGTAAAATCCTTGACCAGATCGAAGTACCTAACCTCAAGGACGAGCGTAACTGGAAGGAGATGTCTGATTTCATAAAGTCAAAAAAGGCAAATGTCCTCGGTGTTGCAGGCTATAATGCAGAAACTCGTAGAGTAATTAAACACATGCAGACTATGTTGAGCGAAATTAATCAATCACACGAACATAATGGTATTTCTCGTATGGATATGGTTGTAGTAGATGATGAAGCATCTCGTTTGTATAAAAATTCTCGTCGTGCTCAAGAAGAGTTTAATGAACATTCAGAAACTATGCGTTATTGTATATCACTTGCCCGTCGTTTGCAGAGTCCAGTCTTGGAATATGTTGGTTTAGGCCGTGATTTACTTGCTATTCGCCATCATGATCTTCAATATTTGGTTCCTGAAGATACCCTCTTCTTCTATTTAGAACGTGCTCTTATTAGTGTAGTTAATGATCTTGGTTTCGACATCAATGCTGCTATTACAAGTACATATCATGCAAATGCACTTCAATACGTTTGTGGTTTTGGCCCTCGTAAATCTCAGAGTATTCTCAAAAAGATTGAAGCAACTGGCGAGCTTGAGAGTCGTACTGCACTTGTTTTACGTAAATTGACACCTGCCAATACATTCATGAATTGTGCTAGTTATCTCCGTATTCGTGAAATTGATGGCGCTGATATTCTCGATGATACTCGTATTCATCCTCAAGATTATGAATTGGCTCGTAAAATGGCTGCTGATGCTCTTGAAATTGACGAAGATGAGATGGATGATTATGACTCCAAGGTAGCTGTTGTCACAAGAGTTATTAAAGAATACCCCGATAAGCTCAATGATTTGATTTTGGATGACTATGCTGTTGTTTTGCGTAAGCAATACAATGCTCCTAA
Organism: Mucor plumbeus; assembly: GCA_016758945.1. Classification (NCBI taxonomy): domain Eukaryota; kingdom Fungi; phylum Mucoromycota; class Mucoromycetes; order Mucorales; family Mucoraceae; genus Mucor; species Mucor plumbeus. The sequence continues at coordinate 20,948 of JAEPRC010000643.1, forward strand.
GCGTCAAATTTTGGAACACATCAAATTAGAACTTCAAGGTCCTTATCATGATCGTCGCAATCGTTATGGCCGTCCTACAACTGAAGAAACCTTTATCATGGTAACTGGCGAAACTCGTCAAACATTGAGTGAAGGCTTTATTATTCCTGCTATGGTCGTCGCTGTTCGTGGTAAATTTGCCAATTGTGTGTTAGATTCTGGTCTCGAAGGCATGATTCATGTTGATAATGTATCTGATGATCGTGTTATGAATGTGGGAGATGTATTACAAGTTGGGCAAACTATCAATTGTAAAGTAATTCGTATTGATCGCGAGAAATTTATGGTTGATTTATCATGTAAAGCTTCTGATACTAAGCCCGGTTCTGATTATGAGCTTCGCAAGTTGAAAGAAGATTCTTATTATGACCGTGTTGAAGAAACAAAAGAACGCGAGCAACATCGTAGTAATCGTCGCAAACAAGCTCGTTCTACTCGTGTTATTAAACATCCCTTGTTCAGACCATTCAATCATATGGAAGCAGAAGAGTTTTTGTCAACTCGTCAACGTGGTGATTTAGTTATTCGTCCATCTTCTCATGGTTTCGATCATATTGCTATTACTTGGAAGGTAGATGAAGATGTTTACCAACATCTTGATGTTGTTGAAGTCAAAAATAAGGATGATCCACATGCACCTGCTAGACTTAGAATTGGTAACCAAACATTTGAAGATTTGGATGAATTAATTGTTACATACGTTGAAGCAGTAGCTCGTAAAGTAGAAGAATTAATGTCCCATCCTAAATATCAGCCAGGTGGTACTCGTGCATTGAATGAACATTTAACTGCATTAACGCAAGCTAATCCCAAAATGTCTGCATACGGTTTCTGTCAAAGTGAGAAGCCTGGATATTTTGATTTAGGTTTTAAATTGAGTATTCGTGGTCCTCCAATGCGTTGGGTATGTAACATAAAATGTAGATCAAAGTTTAATTATTAATATTTGTTGTTATATAGGTTGTAAGAGTTTTGCCTGATGGTTATCGTTTACGTGATGTTTCTTATGCTCAAGTGGATGATCTCATTAATGGTTTTAAACATATTCAACAAGCTGAAGCTCAAAAGCAAAAGCGACGAAGCATGAACAGATATTAAAAAAAAAAAAAAAAAAATACACCTATTTACTCACAAACACACATAAATCACTTCACTCACTCACACTTATATATATAAATACGCTCTCAAAACATGATTTTATAAAAAAGAAAATATAATAAAAAAGCTTTATTCTTAAAAGCATTGTAATTGATATCGTTTGATTAATTTACTGGTAATTCTGTATTCCATAGTGATGTATTTCAAAAAAAAAAAAAAATCTTTTGAGACACTCAGCGATACAAAAATGCATATTATGGTTCAATTTTATCAGTTTTGATGGCTGCTATTTTATTATCTTAACTCACAAAATCCTCTACATTTGTTTAAAATAATAAAGTTTTTATTATTAAGTTTTGTTTTCATACTTTTAGCCCACTGCGTTAGCGTTCCTTCGGAAATAGACTCTGCCATTTGAGACACTTTAACAGCCTTGTCAGCTATTCAAGTCAATATATATTATAAACAAAAATACATCTGGGAACTATATTTGGTTCTTTACTTACTTTAAAGCCTTTTCTGTCTGGTTTGTATGTCAATGGTTAAGTGAATATTTTTTTGAATGGCATATTTTTTTTTTTTTCGTTTATATATTTGCATCGTCAATGTACTAGCATTTGTTGACGATTAATCACAGTTGATGATCAAGATAAATGGTGCCATGTTGAAATTTGCATTACTTTTATAGAGTTCGATGTAGAAGAAGAAATATAAAGATAGAATATAATGTCGATTAAATGTGCACTTTTATTTTATCATGTTTTAACTATTTTCCTCATATTCTCTCACATGAAGTGTCCATTCTGACCATACTACTCATACATTATGCGTATTTAAAACCAACATCTATCAATACGAATGAAGCTAGAGAACTATTTAAATTTAATTTATTTTACAATTTACACTAATTTAATCAACCCATCTATGTCCACAACCTCTGTTACCGCAAACATAAAATAGTGTCATCTTTGCATCTGCACGTCTCGAAGATGACTGGAAAAATACTGCTTCTGGATGTCCACACTTTCCACACTGAACATTAGCTCTAGGCTACGAAATGGTAACATATAGATTAGATACCTATGCATTTCTATTTATACTCAAACTTACAAGAGTAGGATCAGTACTCAAATCGGCCAACATCATAGTTTGTTCACTTTAATGGTTTCAATTAGATCAGTCAAATAAATTATCATACTTATATATAGATGTAAATAACTATATTATACATACGAAGGAGCGTGTACGATTTCATGACGATAAACACACACATTTTCAGCTTGTTCTTGATATTCACAATTACGACAAGCAAACATGAGCTTTCTTTCATTTTTATCTTCTCTGGGGTATAATAAATTGTTGCTATGGAGACGCCAAAAAAAAAAATTAATATCTCGAATAACTCTAATAGTCATTATGGGTTATTTTACCATTCTAAACAGTATTTGAATGTAGCCATTATTGAATTTATAAAATGATTGAAGAGAATAAGCTATGGTTACAAGTTTTTTATTTCGAAAATGTTGAAAAAGGGCGTGTTGTAGGGAGTCACGGTTTAAAACTGCGGGTTATTCATCCCATCCATTTAGATTTGTTGCTTAACACCCTTCACAATAATAGGAACCAACCAAGGCTTTGTTCCTAATAATCCAAACAAGAAACTGGAGATTTTCAAAAAGATTCTATTAGAAAGACTTACACCTATACCGTATTTAATTGCTGCGTTATATTGTTGATTGAATGAATGAGATAGACCACCAAAGACAAGATGTCTATCCAGTTGCTCAATTTGCACATCCTCGTAACCAATGTCATCGAGTCGGTCTTCATACTCTTCTACAGTGACCAGATTTTGAATGGGTATATGTACGGATTCACAGATAAACTTGAAGATTTGCTTTTGCATTGGAGATGCTTTATTTAAGAAATCAGGTTCAATGGCAAGATCATAAAGCCCAATGGAGCCATTTAAATTAAGTTTCTCAAAGGCGTTTTTCAAAAATTCCCAACGAGTATTGTAATGATATGCTGAATCAATGCTAGTAATGTAGTCAAATGTATCTTTAGATGATAAAAGTTGATCGAGATTATCCGCTGATCCATGTAAAAGTGTAATGCTTTCTTTCAAGTTTGAGGATGTCAATCTACCATTTGCAATTTTCCATTGAGATAATTCATTGGTGACGCCCTTAAAAAGTAAAATGTTAAAGCTTTGTTTGAGAAACTATATCTCTTTTTTTTTTTTCTTACTGTTACTCTAGATTTATATTGATCTAAGACATGTTGCCAATTAATTCGTTTTGGATTTAATCGTTTAAAAATTATTATCTACCTGCTAATAAAATACACGAATCCCCACATCCAAAACCAACATCTACGTCAATACAAAATTACTATTCTGTTGAACAAAGTTGCTCATTGTGTCTTTTCATTGTTTTTACCTAATACAGTGGAATTGGGTTTAATATTCATTTTACTTGCAACTGCATGAACTAAATTTTCACAAGCTTCAGGAAAACTAATATTTTCCTTATTCCATAAACCCATATTGAACCAAAGAGTTTTTGGTGGAAGCTCCAAATTGAATAAAAGATGTCGTAAGCCATACATCTCATTATTGCCAGCAGTGGTTGTGTTCTCTTCGTTTGTTGAATTAACCAAGATATAAATGATGCAAGTAATTCCCAAGGCGTGCAAATAAGTCAAAGCGCTTTTTATAGCACCATCAGTATACAATAAAATTAATGGGAGAAGGCTAAAATACCCAACAACGACGCTGATATTGAATAGCATCATGGTGAACGAAAGAAAAGAGGAACTTGATGAAGAAGCTTACAGGCGAAAACTTTTGATATTTGAATTTTTGCGTCACCACCGCTGCGTTTAGGTTCAAAATAACAATCAGACATCTAGGCTACATTAGATACATTCAATATTAACTCTGAGGTACCATTTCAATACAAATAACTGATTTTTTGTCTAACCAAAATGTTGCGTGTCTAGTAGAACAAAGGTCTCTTTGAGATTTCTTGACTTAAAAGTGAATAACTGGTCTAACAAACCAAATTTTCCCTATTCATATGTACTACATTGAGTTGCAACTGAATTTTTTAAAAAAAAAAAAAAAAAAAAAAAAAAAAAAAAAATTTTAATTAAAAAAAAAAAAAAAAAAAAAAAAAAAAAAAAAAAAAGGTTTTATGCTAATAAAACTACAAAAACACCTCGCCATGGTCAATGTAGTATTTTTTCTTAATGGTTTAGCTCCAATATTTTATTTTTTTTATCACCTTTTTTTTTTTACGCAAA
>JAEPRC010000644.1:0-25383 GCA_016758945.1 Mucor plumbeus
TGACCAAAAGCATAAGTACAAACCAACCGGTCCATATGAACCTACTAGTCGTTCCATGAACCAATTATTTTTGATATTCAAATTTTTATACTGTTATAACTTTGTGTAAAATCTAGATAAACATATACTTTCTACCCAAAAAATACTCGTTGAGATGTAAATAACATGATAAGTTTCTCAAAAAATATTATTTACAACATTCATAAAAATGCTCATTAACGAAATAAAAAATTTCGGTCCATCTGAGTACATTAACTGTCCCATGGACCTAAAAGTGTCCCATATGGACCTATAAAGTGTCCCATATGGACCACCAAACCGGTCCTTGGACCACCCCGTTGCGCCGTAGTGTTACATGACAGCATATAAATTGTATGGATTAGTTTCAGTTGGGAAAAGATACATATAAATACTTGGACGTCAAAACAGATATAGAACTTTAGTGAAATATCTGTTCTCAAACATCCCGTTCACATCCCCATTTTCTATTATCTTTTACTTAAATAAATTATAATAAATCACTACCACAATTAATTATAAATACTTACTTGACTCCATATTATTTACATTTAATATATAGATATATAGTAAGTATAGACCATATAATAATTGTAACAATTAGAGTAACACCAAACACTATCTCTTAGTACATCATTCTTACCAGCCACTACTCCGTTGGCTTCCAGATAATTGTACTTCTTACAACTCTGATATAACGGGCACAACATATTTAACCAAAACTAACCTAATAAATCAATTGAAAAAAAAACTACGTACCTAAACGGAGATGTTAATTTTTTGTACCAATATAATAAATTTAATTGCAAGCTATTCTACATTTTTTGTTGCATCAAAAATATCGATTTTTCGCAGAAATAATCAAAATAATAGCTTACACACTATGGTCTCCTGGATGCTCCCAGAGCGCATGGATATGCTTAAATGAAATCGTCCATAAGCTCATGAGATTATCGATGCGCTCATTATGAGAGCATGTCAGATATTTACTGAAAATTTAATTAATGGAAAGTTAGGAAATAGTATTTTCAAATATATATTACTTTTTTTGCTTGGTTTATTTCAAACTTTTTTTTAGTGTGGAGCATTATTATATACGTCAAATACAGTATTTCGAAAGATATACGTGCAGTAAAATGAGAAAATAAAAACTTTATTTAAAAGGATGCAATTCAAATCCTTCTTTATTAAAAATATGAATATTAGTAGTATGCAATAGGCCTATATTTCTACTCTATTTGTATTATTATTTGTAATTTTCTTATGTCTGTGAATTGCCACAGGATTTAAGATAAATATTGTTGCAAGAAAAAATGTATAATTTGATATAAAAAGAACTTTAAAAAGTAAATCACGCACAAAAACTACTAAAGAACTTTATTATAAGAAATTGAAAAGCATCTCTTTTATACAAACAAGAACACCAACCATTATTAAACTCAGTGATCATCAATTTATAATAACAAAAATAATATATACAAGTATATTATCTACCTTTGTTATTAGTTCAAAATTACAGATCATTACAGAGAGTACTAGTCTCTACAGACATTTCTGAAGATATTTTTATAAAAGATTAATATTTTGAAAAGAACTAAATTAAGCCTGATAGAGCTCAACAAGGTCTATGACATAAATATAAAATAAATGCTGCTCAATGTAACAAATATTTTGAAATCTACTATAAAAAGGTCAAAAAAAGGTAAATAGTAAAAAAAGCGCTCAGAAGTCTTTTATATTTATATAGGTTATTGAACAACATAAAACAAATAGGTTTAATTATTCAAAGTTATTAGTATAGCTTAATTATTTTCAGAGATGATATAGTGGCTCCTCAAAGTTTCTAATTATTAGTAGTGAATAGTGAATTAGTAGTAAAATTCTAAAACATTAGTACTAGAAAAGTTATATTGATTTGCTAGAGGTAGGGTATTTTTGGATACAAATTTTTGGATTAAACTTGAACATCTCAAGTACATCGACATAGTAGTATTTTAATTTTTGTTATTATTTAGTGAAAAAAAAAATTTGAGCAAGGATGAAATGTCAGACCCAGTTTTTAAGAAAAAAGCAGTGAGTTTTACGTGTCTTTGAGGCTTTCGTGAGATGATAGAATAATATTAGGAACAGGTAGCATAATGCGATCAATTCAAATCAATTTGGTAGTGTCTAAGGCATATTCTAAAAAATGTTTATTAAGGGTTGATTATAAAAAAAGAGGGCACGACACTTCGATTTTGAGCATTAAATAGTTCGAAAATTGAGCTTTTTTTCTTAGTGCTCATATTATACAATCGAATGTAGTAATATAATTTATAACATGTATTACTTTTTTAAAAATTCAGAGTTAATTATATTTCATCTATGCACGTATAGTATTAGTAAACCAATTGATACTTTTGTATATATGTGCGATTTTATCACTTAAATGTTTTGTTTATTATGATGTAGAGAGAGTATCTCTGCATACTAGAGCTTTGAATTTTATACATTTTAAAAGTCGGTTCAGTACTCCAGCAGAAATTGGATACTAATTAAGATACTTTATTATCGGTCCAATCATCTAAGGAATTTGGTTCTTCAAGATGCTGTTGCATTTTTTCTAAAATAACAAGCCATTATCTCCACATAGTACATCAAATACTATGCAGGGTTCCCCATCATCATTTGTTGATTCATTTAGAATTGAAGGCTTATTTCCCGTGTTTAAGTTGTTTCAATGATCAAATACTGTAAATAGAAACTGTTTACGTTTTTTCGCTACATTTCGGTTGTATAAAAACTTCTGAATTTGACAAGTTTAGCATGGTTTCTCATTAATTTAAAGCTCTACTATAAAACCTAATTATATTACAACACAGTTCGGTAGTAAAAAGTAAAAGTAGGGCCGTTGTATACATATATTAACTGTGTATGTAATGGAGATGATAAATTATATTTTTTTTCAACACCAGAGAATCCTAAAATTGTGGACCCTATTTTGGAAATCCCGACCGACGGTACCGAACATTTTCATCCTCCATCTAAATCTTTTTGTTTCAATAAAAAGCGAAGAGCAACTTGATATTAATATATCATTGCTGCTACATATATATATATATATATATATATATTAGTAAAAAAAAGATTCAATAATGTTGGATTGAGACACATAAATATTGACATAATTATTGTGTAATTTGTGGTATTACAAATACCATCTTTTACTATACAAATATTTGTTTATTAAGAATTTCCATGGTACTGAGGTATTATAAACACATCTATGATTTAGTGTAACAATTACGATTCAACTCAAAAATGTTTGCCAAGATAGGATTGGTGGCAAAAAGTATTGTAATGAGCGTTTTTTTTTTTTTTTTTTTTTTTTTTTTTTTATTATATATTTTATTTTATAGAAAAAGAATTCGATTTACTGATTGGAAAATTGCTTATAACATTGTCTCTTGATAAAAGCACTGATAAATCAAGTATTCAGAGCAAATTGATGCTATTGCAGATTAAAAAGACAAGATGTAACAAAAACGAAGACCCATTCCATACCTTATTATCTGATTATAATTATAATTATAGAACGAAAGAGTAAAAAAAAAAAAGGTTACTCAAAACATATAAAATAGCGCCAAATGGATATGAAAATGTCCGCTGTGGCCAATTATTTTTATACCATTGTTTTATTTATAAACAATCTCAATTTTTTTTTAATTGTTGGATGCTATTAACTGAGATGTTTACATAAAAAGAGATATAATCCCTGGATATAAAAAAATTCTTCTTCTTCTTTTTCTTCTTTTATTATTCTTTTTTTTATTTATTTTTTCATATAAATTATATATACACATTATGCGTACATTAAGCATTATATCCAGCATTTTGATTTCCTCAGTGACATCAATCTCAGCATTACAATATGGACAATTATGTGATTCTACACCTTTATATAGGTAAACAAAAAAAACATATATATATAAGAGCAATACTATGCCTGCATATTATATTAACATTCATATGTTCATTATTTAATTCGAATTAGAGAAAGTTGGCAGTATGATGATTCATGTAATGATGTCTACCTTTTTTGTGATCCAGCAAGCAATACATGTAATTACAAAGGATGCTCAAACGCAGATTACATATCAGGGTACGATTCAATAATTAAAATACTTTGAACGATTCAAGTTGATAACTAATTTTTTGTAAATATAGATGGGATACTAATGTGAGAGCATTTCCAGTAAGATGCAATGGGTCAACATTTTGTCCGGATAATAATTCTCAATGTACGGCACAAGTCTCAACAGGAGCTCGTTGTGAAGTTGTAAGTTTTGTGTTTAAGAAAGAAATAAATTTTTGTTTCAGGAGAAACTAAGGAATATTAACCTGATTTTTTTCTTCAAGCAACGTGATGATGAATGTTCAGGAACAGGTTCAATTTGTTTAAATTCCACATGTTTTATTAAAGGAGCCCCTCTTGGAGGTAATTGTGGTACTGATATGTAAGTTTTTTTTTTTTTTTCTTTTAAAAACTAAAAAAGTGTAGTGATTTCTATTTATACTTCTTGTGACATACCCTTAACATACATATTTTCATTATAATACAGTTCCTCATATACCAGTTACGATGCAGCCGGTGATTCCGTACAACAAACTATCATCCGAGATAACTGTACCGATGGTACATGGTGTTCTAATTTTTTGTGTATTCAATCAGGGGAAATCAATTCAGCCTGCGATCAAGATAGAGAATGTTTGTCAGGTACCTGTTCAAATAATGGCATTTGTATAGTTGGACCCGATGTGTTTCACAAAATCGCCAATTGGTTATGGGGTGTATTGGCCACAGCGATCGTCCTTTTTGTAGTATTTGTCCTGTGTCTTCTTTGGGTACTTCATAGATATCAATCAAAGCAAGAGCATGCTAAAATTTCACGATTTTTCGGTGATAATGAAGAATTTTCTAAATATGCAATGGTCAATGAAGATAATGATGATAACAGTTCTTATTATGATTCTAACGATTCTCGAGCAAATACACCATTCAGTAACCAGCTCAACGATAGTCGTCATAGTCTTGTCTATTTAACCACACCAGATTATAATACATCACATTCTCTTTCAAAGAAATCAAAAAACAATATTTCTACAACTGGATTGGATATAGCTCAAAATTCTCGTTCTTTATCAACAAATAATTTATCCAATGTCTTTACCCGTGCACACACACCCGATCCCCAACAACAACTTTGATAAAAAGAAATAAAATTGTATATTAAAACAATCTTATTTTTGTTAATCTTACTTTTGTGATTTTTTTTAGTTCACGTGTGTAATTTCGATCTGTTTTATTGGAGATTAAACTAAAAATCATTCTGTAAATGGTAAATATAGAGTTGATATGTACACTAAATATCTTATAGTTGTTATTTTTAAATGATATAAATGGAAGGTATAGAACTGCAGTGTAACTTTGAATATTTTGTCATAAATTGCTATAATTTAGCCGGTTGAAAAAATAGTTTTGATGTATACATTTGAAATCTTTCAAAAAAAAAAAAAAAAAAAAAAAAAAGCTTATTTCCTCATGCCCAATACTACAGCACAGAATCATTTAAATTTACATCACCTTTCAATAAACAAACAAAAAAGACAAGTGAAACCAAATTAAATGATACATTAAACATTCCTTAATTTTGAATCTTGCCCATTCATCTGTTAAGCAGGAAGATCAAACATTCAACTTCCTACCTCAAACTCTGTCAAGTGAGCGATCAAATTGATCAATGATGTCTTGGATCTTTCGAACGTTCTTGAATATCCCTTGTGTCAAAAAAATGAGTATCTTTTTTTCACACATTTTGTTCTATTGAAATTTTTGCATGATTTTATCACAAATTATTTATTTGACATCATTTTGCATCATTAAAAAAAACCACACGTGCATCACTTGAAACCGTGCATTATAATAGGAGGAGGAAGACAAAGATGAAGAGTTTTCATAATGATACATTGCAAATAAGAAAACAAAGATTCTATAATACAGTTATCACAATTGAGTTCAAATATATATGTATATCATTCTTTCTAATTTACACATACCATCTTGAGAACTAGGAAGTCTCTCTAAACCAATAGCATCCTTTATTTCATAAAATGCTCCATCTTGAGCCTTGAGATGAATAGCACAAGACATACATTTTAAACCATAGGAATCATGCTTTCAAGCTGCCAATGTATTGATACCTTTTTTGTTTTTTTTTAGAATGTTTGAAAAATGGCAATTAATATGAAATTTTACTGGGCACAATATATAAATCTTCCCCTTCTCCACTTCCATCAACAGGTAGTATTCTGATTAAAATGGGCACTTTTGTTCACCCAGGATTGTAGAGTTTAATTTATTATCCGTCTTTGAACGTTTAAACAGTGCTGTCAAATAAAATGCATTATTTCTCACCAACCAACTAATCATAGTTTCATTCTTTCACTAATCAACCAATCATCAAGTATAATTTGACCAACACAATTAAAGAAATTAGTAGTAATAGATGAGCTTAATTTGAGATTCCATGTTGTTTTCTCTAGTTGAATTGTATTCTTTGGTAATTTCACGGATCGTATTGTTGTAGACGTGACTGACTAACGTAAATTTATAAAGTAGTGTATATTGAATATTCGTACCATTAGAATATTTAATAATTAATTTCTTGTACCACAAATTTTGTATGCAATGTATTTTGAGTTAACTTAAAACTATCAAATCGAGCAAAGCTATTGGAATAAAAAGTAGGGAGCATATTTTAAAACCTTTTTAACTCTTGAAACACAATTTAAAGTTTTGCAAGCACGTTTAGATATGGCGAAAAAAACTCTTTAAAAAACAACTTGTCTCATATTATCGCCAAAAGTGTTTGCTTTTTTCAGCAAATAATAAAGGAAAAACGGAAAAAATTAAAATACTTGTCTCTCACATATTGCATACATTAGAAAAAATAAACATATATTGATTTTGTACACATGGCTGCGTTTCATCAATTGCAGTGCATAGTAGAAACTGGGAAACGTGAAAACGGAGTCTATATCGCATTTGTCAAAATCAATCAGAAATGGAAAAAAATTCAATTTTGAGAAAACTCGATATGTTTTTGGACCATATCTCCAAATATTGTATAGCGACTGAAAATAGCTTAATAGTTGAACTATATACTACTCTTTTATGCGGATCAGATGGTGTCAATAGAATATTATTTTTTCCTGATACAGTTTGCAGGTACTTATTAAAAATTTAAATCACGGTTTTTAGAGAAAAATTCGAACTTGTAGCACAAAATACATGTATAAACTAGTTTATTATGAAGCGTTGGAATCTTACAGTTATTTTTTGATAACGCAAACTATAATAAAAAGTTCATTTTCCTTGTGAAAAATTAAATTTCCTCCAAATGGAGATGTTGGGGTGAAGGGGCCCCTCGACAAAATGAAGGACAAAATCAATGACCAGAAAAAAAATTTTTTTTTTCTTTGAAGCAATAGAATGTATGCCCTGATCAAATATCATTTTATGGTGTAATAGGCACCATCAAAAATCGCTTAAAAGCGATCAATTCAACACCGTTTCAATGATTTTATACGTGATTTGGTGAAACAATGTGTACAAGCACACTTAAGAAAGCAAAAAAAAAAAAAAAAAAAAAAAAAAAAAATACTCACGTTAATTTAAAAAAGATTAATAAAATTCAACAATAAGGTCTTTGAATATCTATCATTTGCTACAACAAATAAAAATTGTTGCCAAATCACATCAAATCATATCCTTTTTTCTTTTCAACTGGTCCGCAAATATAGAGCACTAAAAAAAACCCGCCAAGGGTGGCAGCGGTTGTAAGCGCGCCAAATCACACAAAATAGTAATAGTACAATGCACAAAAAATTTTTTTTTCCTAATCGTACCGTAGCACCCTTTTCTACGTTTTAGACCATAAAAATATAAGAGAAATCGAGATCACATGCGTTACACTTGGACTAACACATTTATGAAAATTCAATGAATATAATCAACACAAAGTTACTAAATCATTTACACAGCTCCGGATAACAAAGAAGTTACAATTAGCATCTTTTTTTTTTTTTTTTTTTTTTTTTAAAAAAAAGGATTTATGCAGGATTTTTTTATTTAATTAAATTTTATTGGGTTATAATGACCAATTGTCTACATATTTTTTTTTGGTTAAATAAATATATAGTAAAACGAAACAAAATATATGCATTAATTATATGCTAAACCCCAAGAAAGACAACATTTCATAATACAACTAAACTCCCTCAAATTGTAAAAAAAAAAAAAAAAAAAAAAAATTTTGTCGATCAAATATAGAATATAAAAACAGAAAAAATAAATACGGGAGATGTTGATAATTTGTATAAACGCCGAGATTTAAGGAGCTAGTATTTTATTGTCTTTTTTATTACCTAAAATTATTTATAAATCGATTGGATAATAAACAGAAGAATGTAAAAAGAGGAGATTATAAAAAACTTTAATTAAGGCGATGATCCAAATGAAATTATATTACCCGCAGCCTCTTTTTTTTTTTTTTTTATGTTCAAATGAATTTGACTTTATACATTTTATATCAGATGATTTTTTTCCCTTGATTACTGAGCAATTATAAATATATTAAACTTGGATAATTTTTTTTGCTATTGTTGTTATGATTGTTGTTGTTGTCAAGTTGACTGGAGAAAAAAAAAAGATGCGTATATCAAGGGGACCCCAGCCATCCAGTCCGCTATATCCATCTTGCAAAGCAACAAAAAAAAAGAAAACTGCGCTGCGCCCATTTAATTAAGCTTCTTGTTGTTTCTATTTTAAACTGACGTCAAATAGATTTCTTTGTTTATCTAATAATATTTCACCCGGGAATTCTTTTTTGAGTAATTTGACAACCTGTAAAATTTAATTGGATGTAAATTATTTTAAGGAGTTGAAAAAAAAAAGAATATCAGATGATTTGCATGCTGAATTCATTCACTGAAAATTCATGTGCATATGTTTTATGGGGGGTAAAAAAAAGGGGGGGGGGCTTCTTAAGATGGAAGTTTCGTTTATAATTTATATAGCTTTGTAATACAATGTTTTTTTTTTTTTCTCACCAAATAGTAATTGTAATATGCGAAACAAACAAGTTATCTAATTGACTCTCCGTTCCATTTATTTCCCTCCCTTCGCCCCCCCCCCCCTTGTTTCTTTTTTCATAATTTTGTATATAAAACCCACCCATTTTTTTTTATTTTCCTCCCTCATTATATTTTTACAAAACTAAATACACCACACAACCAAAAATGAACACAAACATCGCACCAACTGACACTGTTGTCGCCGCTCCTACTATACCCACCACTACACCAACACCTATTGTTGATGTCACAGCCACTGTGGATGATGTTGAATTATTAAATATTCTTGGTTTAACATCCTTCAATGCCAATGCCAATGCAATCTCGTGTAACAACCAAGATGATCTTGCTGTTCTTGATTGGAATGACATGCCCGAATTATCAGCTGAAGAAGAAGAAGATGAAGAAGAAGATGAAGACGATAAACAAAGTATTTCTTCCAACAACAAACGTAAATCCAATGACCAAGGTGAAGATTTATTTGCTCAACTTGATTTTGTTGAGGTTCCATTATTGAAGAAACAAAAAACATTTGTTGATGAAGAAGATGAGTCAGAGCTTTTAAGTTTAAATATGGATTTATTACCACCATTGGATGATGAAATTCGTTTAGCATTGGATTTAATTTCATCTGCTTAAAAAATTATTTTGCTTTAAAAAAAATATACCACAAAAAGTTTATATTGTACAGTTTTTTTTCCTTAAAAATATATCCCTTTACAGAAAAAGAAAAAGAAAAAAAAAACAACAAAGAAAACAACCCCCCTTCTTTCACTCCCGTTTAGTATATATTCATTTTAAACATAAATAAATAAATAAATAAATAATCATGTCATTTTTTTTTTGTATATACAATAGTGTTTAAGTGTGTGTTTATTAGGTGGTATCGTATGTTTATATGTGTAAAATGCTGTAAATACATTGAACAAATAAATAAATAAATATATTACATGGAAGAAACTTGTCGGCGTGCATCAATCGCATGCATATCAGGTACACCTAGCTCAGCCTATATATATATATATATATATAAAAATCAGCAAATGTGCGCAAAAAATATGCATAATTTATGCATTTTTTTTTTTATTTCTTACCTTGGAAGGTTCCTCTTCTTTTTGAATTTTCATTGTTGTCGCTGATGATGGCAATGGTTCTATTGTTGTGGTTGTAGTTGGTGTTATAGCTTCTGATTGTAATAAAATTTGTCCATCTTCTCCACATTGATAAAATCCACATTTTTGTTGTGACCAACCAGAACCACATCGCCAACAGAATCTATAACCACATAATAAACAATCCACTTTATTACAACCTTCATCTCTGTTGATCATAACAGAGCAATTGGGACAAGGACGACTGAATTAAATAAAAATTTAGTTTTTTTTTTTTTCTATTATGCAAACAATAAAAAAAAAATACATTACGTGTGATTTAATTTCCACTGAATTGTAGATGTTAATTCTTCATCATCTCGGTTATTTTTCAATTTTAATTTTAAATTCTCTAAACAATTTTGACCAAGATGAGCCATTTCACCGCATTGAAGGCATGATTTATCACCGCAGTGATCACTGATTTGGCAAATTAGTAACTGATAATTAATAAAAAAAAAATAACTTACCATTGTTCGACTGGGAAATTAGCTACATGCCAAAACTGTGTTTGTTTCCATGCTTCTGGTATCACTTCTAAAGCAACCAATTGTTTTGAAATATTAGATGCCTTGTCATATAAATCTGGTTGTTTAGTTGCGATTTTAACCAAGACAGGAATCATTTGATTGTAAAGATCTTGAACTCGGCCAATACGAAATGTTGAACCTTTTTGACAAGTTGTTAAAAATGCCATGAGAATTTGATCTACAAGAACAGTTGTATTGGGATTGATGATTGATTTTGAAAATGCATCTAAATCACTAGCAATTTGTTCAAGTCGACTGATTTTACATGTCAATAAAGGCTTTAATATCTAACAAAATTGTGTGTATGCGTTTTTTTTTTTTTTTTTACCTCTCTCTGGAAATACCTTGAGATCTAGGTGATTGACATGGAGCAACAGGATGTTCACAAGTTGAACAATAGCGAGAAAATGGTCTGTAAGGTTGATTATATTTGTTATATTTAGCAATAATATCTTGTGAAACATATCGACTCCATTCAGACTGACTGATAGCTTCTTGACAAACTATTAAAAGAAAAAATAGTTGAGTTTTTATCATTTATAATCACATTTAAAATTATATTTTTATGTATTTTTTTTTTACCAGGGCAT
This sequence comes from Mucor plumbeus, assembly GCA_016758945.1. Classification (NCBI taxonomy): domain Eukaryota; kingdom Fungi; phylum Mucoromycota; class Mucoromycetes; order Mucorales; family Mucoraceae; genus Mucor; species Mucor plumbeus. The sequence continues at coordinate 11,464 of JAEPRC010000644.1, forward strand.
TTAATTCTACTAACACCTAGACCCCAAGATTGATTCACAGTTTCTTCAATATATCTGCATAGATTAAATAAATAAGAAATTCTTGTGGGAATATTAAAACACAATTACCTAGAAAAACAGTCTTTACAAAACTGATCACGACAAGATTCTAAACATAAACTATATGTTTGATCAAGACAAATTGAACATCTTTGTAACCAAAAATACATATTATTTCTTTCATCTTCAACTAAAGAAGGTGGCTCAGTTTTTTGCATTTGAATAGCATCATTATTTCTTCCAGTTGCGCCTGGAAATTCAGTATGATGATGATGGGCAACAACAAGTTTATAAATCCAACCGATGAAAAATGACAAGGAACGTAAAAATATAGCTGGCATTAACAGTGCTGGATAAAATACATAGAAAAATGGCAAACAGTAACAAAATAAAAGATTGCCAAGATTGAATTTAGCGAATAATTCTTTTGTTTGTTCAGTGAGCCAATGCTTTTCTTCGTCTATATTATGTATTGTAGTAGTAGCAGTAGTAGTAGTAGTAGTAGTAGTAGTAGCAGTAGTAGTAGTAGTAGAAGTAGTATCGTCCATTTTATAAAAAAGATAATGTAAGTGAAAAAAAGCTAAAGAAAGAACCCATTTTCTTTCTCTCACTCTTTATAATTTGTATATTCCGGTAACTTAAGCACAACCCCCCCCCCCTACTACTACTACTGCTACTATTACTACTTATTACTCCACACACACACACACACCCTCTCTCTTTCACCCACAGAAAAAGAACAATAGCATTGAAACCCAATAAAATCATGTGGACCATTCATATGTGGAGAAAAGAATTGAATAATTTACCCTGTTTCAATTACATCATTGAATACATCAGTTCTATGTAATAAGCGGCATAATTTTTTATTATATTTAGCGATTTTTTTTTTTATATATTTTTATTTATTAACATATATACATAATTTCATCACGTAATCTAATTTCAGCTTTTTAATAAAATTAATAATAACCACCATTTACAGGCATACTATTAAAATGAAATGAGTTTTGAGGTTGTTGTTGTACTATTGAAGGAGGAGGTGGAGGAGGAATAGATTGATTCATCATGTGTTGTTTCATTACTTCTTCATTTCGTTTTTTATGAGCGTCTCTTTCCTTTTTTTGTTTACGCCATAACTTTCTCATTTCTTTGAATTCAGCAGGATGTCTTTTAGGACCCTAAAATAAAAATTAACGATTAGACATTTAAGTCATATATATATATATATATATATATATATATAACAGACATTGTACTTACATGTTTTTGCATACTGACATGAGCATTTAAATGATTCAATGTGCCATATGCCTTTGAACATCCAGCCCAAGTACAATGATATAATCTTTCAATTTCATCATATCTTCTACGAGGTCTCTTTTTTTGATTTGTACCAGGAATTGCAACAAATGAGTATTGCTTTTCTGCTGATGAACTACTTGAACTAGATAATTGACGAGCTCTTTGCTGCTGGTGCTGATTTTGATGTTGATGTTGTTGATATTGTTGGTGATGAGATTGCATAGGAAGAGGAGGTTGATGTTGTTGCATCAAAGAATGATCAAAGTTTGATAAATACATTGTAGATGAAGGTTCTGTTGTAGTCGATGGATCCATCGAAGCAACTGTGGGCTGAATGTTATATATACTATCTAATGGCAAATCTGTAGGAAAGTCATTCGTAGCAACACCAGTAGCAGCAGCAGCAGCAGCAACAGGATCCATTAATTGGGCCATATTGGTAGTAGCGGTTGTTGTAACTGTAGTATTAGTAGGATCATTGGAATATGCTGTATTATTATTGGTATTAAATTCATTGAACAATACATTGTTTTTCGGTTGATAGGATAAATCAGGGATCATACCAGCAGCAACAGCAGCAGCAACAGTAGCGGCATCAGTTGACACTTGCGTCGCTGTGGGATTGTTTGATTCTTTTTTTGATTTGTTTGGTAATAGTTGGGATAATGGTGGTAATGAAGGTAATTCTAATGGTTGTAAATAAGCAGCTTGTTGATGTTGTTGTCTTCGATTTAATAAACCGCCGCTTTTTACTTTGGGTGTTGCATGTTGTGATGTATTTACAGATAATGTAGTTGACTGTGGTTTATTATTAATTGCAGGATTATTTAATGAGAAATAACTATTGTTATCAGTTTGTGTCATTTTTTTCTTACACAAGATGTTTAATTATATTTTTTATTAAAAAGAAAAAAAGAGAGAAAAAAAAAAAAAAAAAAAAGAGGAAAAAAAAGAGAAAAGAAAAAGGAAATGCTTATGATTTAAATGAATTTATAAATATAAAATCTGTTTTTTTTTTTTTTTTTTTTTCCAGCAGAAACGCACACAGTAAGGAATTCTACCACATAAGAATCAAGGCACACACAAACAGAAATAATCGCGAGTCTTGGCTGGTTCCCCAAATAGAAAATAGAGAAAAAAGGGTCAATACATAACGTCATAAATAGTTGATGAAATCTAAATCGAGTTAGCTTAGACAAACTCTTGGTTACCTGCTGCCCTTTTTTGATGCCTATAATCCAATAAAATTTCATTATTATTAAAATATAAAAAAAAATTGATTATCCAAAGTGACGAAATAGCTTATCCTATGACGATATGAACAAATAAAATCCAATGAATCAAAATATTATAACAAACAAAAACGAAACACTTTTTTATGTTTAACACTCAGTTGTTTAAGCAAAAATGTTTGACCCTTACCAGCGAAGAGGTTGGTCTGTGCCAAAATGTAGTTAGAATCTAATCAAATCAAGAATTTCCTCTCTGTTTGAAATTAACCAGGAGAAACAAAAAAAGACATTGGAGGAGGTCAATATGACAGAATTTTATTTGGAAAATGGAACACATACATAATTGGTTAAAAGAGATCGCCCGTCTGTGTAATTCCTCTACTAAATATCACTTTTTTCTTTTGTTTTTTGTTTTTTTTTTTTACTCTCCTTTGTTTCAATAGGATATTTTACAACTCACTGAATCAATGTGTTGTATATATACTTAATATATATAATTCACACATGTAAAACCATATCCAAGAAAATCATATAACTAATAATAACAATATATGTAGTCGTCATTTTATCATGCTATACGTCAGTGCAAAATTAAAAAAAATCGAAAAAAAAAATAACCAGCACAAACCCTCAAATATTTAACATTGTACAAGAATTAAAGTTTTATTATAGTTTAACCTTTAATAGATTAGCAATTTTTTATCTTCATTATAAACAGGTGCGTATGACAGGTTTTACGTATACAAAATAAAATGAAAAGAGAGAAATCGTCTCATCTTTACTAATAAATCCCATCTCTTCTATTGTCTATGACGGAATAAGAGCGTACTTTTTTTTTTTTTGAAAAAAAAATATTATATAATATCCGGATAAAAATTAATATTCTTATTATGAATTATATGATTTGACCTGTATAAAAATACAATATTGTTGTACAACGCATTTTAAAGTTTCTTATCATGCATCATCATCTTAGATAGAGTGTGTATGTGTGCGTGTGTGTGATGCAAGTACACGGTATACATACGTAGTGAAAAATCGTGTTCTTGTTTTTATTGAAAGGATTGTTCAAGTTTATTTTAAAATAAGCATTGATAATTCAAAAAAAAAAATTATTGGAGAAATTATTTCATATTTATTATCATGAAAATAAATAACAATTATGATGAACCATTGTAAATAGTACTCGTTGCTTGGATTTATCCTCATGATTACATTTACTGATGAACTACAGTATATGCCGAACAAAAAAGCGGAGAATACCAGATGTTTGACAAACTCGCTCTGGCGCGAATGGTTATAAGGTCTGCACTTAATAATTAAGTAAGATAATACGCTACAATATTTATTATTCCTGCTATTAAAATTTTTTTGATGCAGATGTTTGCATTATTTATTATAGGATAAACAACAATTTCGAAAAAACTTATAAACAAATTTTTTTGTACCTGAGCGGGGTAATGAATGTGCCAAACAAATTGGCCCAGCAGATGCTTGCATTACCCGATTCCACCAGGTAAACCCCTTAAAAAAAGCTGTTCTCTGAGTTGCTTCAGGAGTGTTAATCGAAGGTTCAGGCTAAAAGGGTTCTTAAATAGCTAATTTTCAAAGTTTTCAGCCTTCAAAATTGGAATGTGCCCTCTTTTTTACTATAACTAACGCCATACTGCTATACTAAACGGTTTTGGAATATAGCACTCAAAAACAGGGAAAATTCATTGCTTTTTCTTTAAAAACTGAGTCCAAGTTTTCATCCCTGCTCTACTCTTTTTTATATTAAATAACGCCATAAAAAAATTATATGTCAATGTAACTGAGATGATCAAGTTTAATCCAAAAACAAGTATCCAAAAATATCCTATCTGCAGTAAAATGAGAAAAGCTTTAAAAAAAGATACAGTTTAAATCCTTCTTTATTAAAAAAATGGATAGTGTGCAATAAGTCTATATTTCTACTCTATTTATATTATTTGTAATTTCATTATGCCTGGCAGTTTTACTGTAACTGTCAGTGATTTATCTGAATTAGGAATCACGGGATTACCAATTTAGAGTATTTGTTAAACCATAATGTTTATCAGACCATGCTACGTTTCATGCGTCTATTCATGCTTTTTATTGAATCACAAAAGTATGATTCTATTTTACGCATGCGATATCCATATGTTTATTCTTTTGATAAATATATTAGTTTGTCCGTGATTTAAGGTTTATATTGAGCTTCTTGATTTACATAATCAAGGCGCCTTTTTAATGTTTGTTTTTCGACATATTTTTTTAATGATCCACATAGAACAACCCTTACCTTGGTCTATGTGTTTTTCAGATTTATTTTATGATTCTACTCGTTATTATATAATTCAGTTTATTTTATTGTATGTTACGTTACTCATACTTTTCATATTTTATGATTAAATCTATGTCATCTCTATTTGAATATTAGAACATAGTGTTATTTGAGATGACATTTGATTTCTTATGTGTGGAAATAGTATCTTAGTTCAGCACAACAATAACTCATCATTGTAAACTGAAGCAGGATAGTAAAATAGTTTTGTTCAATTCAAATACTTTAATTGGATTTACAAAAGTTTCTTCTATAATATTTATAAGGAATAAGTGATTACATTATTATTTATTAAATTCAAGGAGAACAAACTCTTTGAACATCTCGTTATTTGTAGTTTTTATCATTTTAACAGTGAGATGTCTGCTACGTGCATAATAGACAATTTATTTTTTGGTTTGGTGATATGAAGTTGTTGTATTTAGATATACAGTCAAACCTCGATATAAAGGAGGTTTTTGTATCATGGATTAAAGATGTGGTGTGATTATCTAAGATGCCTTCATTCTTTTCTTAAAATTGAAGTCGATCTGTGTTTTAAATTTGATTTAACATTACAGGAAAAAACGCAAAAATGGCAATTTTAAAATTTGCAGTTATTTATTTCTTTACAAAAGATTATTGTTATAAAGTTATATCTTTCCAATAACATTCTTCACGTAAAACAGTTTCTACAGCGATTGTCATAGTAGTTTTTTTTCAGAAATGATGTAGTTTATATCTCATTTTACACCTTTTTTCCCGTGGTGTAAGGGAGGTCCTCGATATAAGGGGCTTTTTAAAAGAAACCACGAGAGCCCTTAAATTGAGGTTTGACTGTAATTGGCTTGTTCAACTTACTTTTCAGTTCATGAGCTATTAAAAAAAATTTTTTAAAATTTTTTTTTGATCAATTTGTCAAATTGCTTTTGGGACTTAGTTATCATACGTTTAAAAGTACACTATTAACAGCTATTTTGATTATTTCTGATTTATCAGAGCATAAATTATTAAACAAAAAATATAAAATTAATTTAAGTAAAGAAATATTGTTTATTTGAATGAAATTGAGAGGATTAATATAATATTTAGTTTGAGAAAATGATGGGGGCGGTAAGTATTGTTGTGGATGTTATCATTTAATAATGATGTGTTGTGATATAATATCGTTTTGAAATACCATGCTGGAAGGTCATGCTGCTGGAAGCATTTAGTTTGATTGTTTATTTATTGACCAAGTTTCTGGTTCTTGAACTATTGTTTACTTTTCGGGTTTGACGTCTCGTTAAGAGCGATACATCAATCTCAACGAAAAGTTAATATTTTTTGCTAATAAAAAAACACAGAGTAGTCTCTGAGTTAGATTTATGTTGTGAATACAAAAAAGTAAGACCTCAATTTGAGTACTTGATTTTTTAAATTGATTTTAGGTCAGCTTTAGCCAATATTGAGCCAGTGCACTTACATTTTGGCATCAGTACTTTTATTTTCGGATAGTTATCAATGTCCCATAAAATGGAGGTACATCCGCTTTGAATGCTTGACGAAATTTGATTCAACATTGGGCAAAAAATGGAAAATCATCTGAAAACCGTACGAAACTTGATTTTCTACAACCGTAAAAAACCGACAACAAAAGCCCTATCTCACCGAATTTTAATCCAAATAACTTTACAGTACTGTATATTGGAAGAAACATCACCAAAGTGCACTCTTATTAAAAATAATTAAAAATACAATCTCTATGAATACTACTGTACTGATTTAAGTAAGAAGCGGCCATTCTACTATATAAATATGGGTGTAAATAGGTAGTGTACACAGATTAAATGTCATCTACTTCCATCATGAGTCATTATGCACTTGGTAAGTTTTTGAGCAACAAGTTGATCACCTACCAACAATGACTTGACGTTATCATTGGTGAAATATTTGTCAGTTTTTGAGGATATTAAACATCCATTTTAGAGCTTATTCCATTTCTAGCTCGCATTAAAATGTAATTGTTATAGCCAGTCTTTTAAACCAAGACCTAAAAGCTCTTGGTTCTTTCTTTTGCCATTGGTTTTTCTAGTAATAAAGCCTACGTTCTTCATGATAAATGATATTGATTTTTATTATTTTTCTCTCTTTATAAATAAAATTTATTCGTAAGTAATTTTCAATATTGTTTAGTTATATGCAAGCCTATTTTTTCCCCCTTATTTTTTTTTTTTTTTTTTTTTTTTTTTTTTTTACTTAAACAAATAAATAAATAGAACAAAGAAAGTTGTTGAACAATCAAAAATTTTTTAATAGAGGCTATCATTTATTTTGATTTCAAACATCATATAATAGCAGAGTATTTCAAGTTTGTGCTGATTGGAATGCGAAATAGATCACCCTCAAACGTCTGCAAAATACCACTGCAAAATGGTTGATACCGAAGTTTAAACTACAGATGTTGCTGTTGGCCGTCAATCATCGATTGTGATCAACTTAGAAATCCTTTGAACATTTTTCGTATACATCTCTAGAAATTGCGTAGTAACCAGGTCCAGTAGTTCTATAAAGAGTAATTGAAAATTTTATGTTACATTGAATGATGCCAAGCACAACATAACTTTGCTCACAAAATTCGACATTTTTTTTTTTGTTAAAAAACCAAAAAGCAGAAACTGTGAAAAAAGTCAAAAAATTAGTAAAAAATTCAAGATTAAACATTTTTTAGTAAAGTACTTTGTCTGCATTTTTCAAGAGAAAAAGTGTCTAATATGGAGCTACTCAAAAGTAAAAAAAAATAATTTATACAAATAAGCTAAGGAACTATAATATGTGTATTTATTACATTAGTTCGGTTTAATCTTATAATACCATTTTGCATTGTTTTCAAGTACAAAGGATTGTTTTGTGATTACTTTGTAAATTAAGCATACAGGTTACAATTTTTACAAATTTTGGAAGCCTTGTTATTCAGTCTAGTGTTTTTTTTTTTTCAAATGCTTTTACATGTTGTCAGAAGAGAGACAAAGCATTGTAAATGTGATATTTAACTGAAATTAACTGGGCGCTATCGAAAAACACACACATTACATTTTGCTCTGAAGTTATATGCGATTATTCCGGATTGTTTGGGCATATATTATGGGGATCAAGTCTTGAGAAAGGGTAAAAATGCAGCACTATAATAAGGATTCAACCAATCAAAAGGGAAAAATAGACTAATTGTATCGTGGCCTTAGTACTCCTATTTTATGCAATCGATCTATGCATATACAAAAAGAGTCCATTGACCCATTAGATCACCTACACATTTTTACCTGTAGGTACATAAAGTTTGGAAACAAATACACATACATATATATATATATTGGCGGTGGCGATAGTTCAAAATATGGTACACTTTAGTGTTATTCAAAGGAATGATAATATTAGAAAATTTTATTTTTTTTGAAAACGAAAGCAATATTAGAGAATTATTATTTACAATACACACACACACATATATATATATATATATAAAGAGATGGGGAGATCATAAATAGGCACATGCTATGATAGGCCTAAAAGTTCAATTTTGTTATTTGATTCATCATATAATATAGGATCACTAGAAGGTGTACTAGGCATAAATTCATCATCATCATCGGACGATGTTTCTTCTTCAATAATGACCAGAGAATTAAATCTGGGGGGACAAGAATCCTTGCGTATGCTCCTTTTTGGTATTGTCTTTAATAAAGGTGGGACAGGAAATTCCATAAACTCGGTGTTGTTTATACAAAACACTGAGTCTTCCTCTTGATTTTCCTCTTGATCTTCTTCTTGATGTTCTGCTTGATGTTCTACTTGATGCTCTGCTTGATGTTCTGCTTGATGTTGTTTTAATTGAGCATTTTCTTTTGCTGGCTCTACAATATGTGATGTTTGTGATGGTAGAATACCTAAACTACCATTTGTCCATTCAATTGTAGGTAGTTTAAGAGTTTGAAATACATCAATAAATTCAGGTTGGGGATCTTTTCTAGGCGTAGATGATCTAGTAGATTTATTGACAGTTACAGCAATTCTTTGAAATAGACGAGACATTGTACCCATACGGTTCTTCATATTAGATACCGCTGCTGCTGCTGCTGCTGCTGTCTTTTTACGTTTATTTTCTTGTTCTTGTTGGTCTTGCAAATCATCTTCATGTTTACGTTTTAAGGTAATAGAAGGTGGATGAAAGAAATTTGTGATACTTGTACGTTTCTTTTTTTCTCCGCTGTAGTTTGTATCATAGCCAACTGGTGGTGGAAAATTAGATGGTTTCTTGTTACTTTCAAAGCGAAATAGTGTCATTTTTTGTTTGCTTGTTTAAATTATTTGAATTCTAGGTAAAAAAATAAATAAAAAAAATATCTTTATATATACTTTCTGTAATCCCCCATCTCCCCCAAGTTTTACCCCCCAAGTCAAATGTAATGTAATTATTTCTCCACATAATATACATATAAAAAATAGACAAAGTGTAACAAAAGAAATGGCCCCCTTAATTATATATAATAGTAAAGTTGTTTTCTTTTATTATTAATGTAATATCAAATGCTATTAGGGTATTTTTTTTTTTTTGAGGTTTTACAATTGCTTTGATCTGATAAAGGTTTTTATTACAAATCAGATCAGATAAAATCAATCAAGTGTATATATGAAATACGGAATAAATAAATACTAATATCAATACATTCATTGATGTGTTGAATAAATTTTTGCTTTGTTTGTAGAACTGCATAAATCTTGGGGGAAAGACTCCCTGATAAAAATATTTATACACACTAATTGTCATTATCGAATTTTTTCTCTTTGGAAGTCGATCTTGACCTATTCAGGGGAAAAGAACCTGTTGTGGTATCGCTTTGACTTTTGTTGCGTTTCATGCGTGGCATATTTTGGGTATCTGAATCACTTTTTGAGGGTTTGAGAGCAGGTTTCTTTTTTTTACTCTTACTATCATTTGCATTGGTGATAGATGTAGATCGTCTTGTAGATTTAATCAAGTTGCTTATACCTGGTAATAAGACACCTGGCACATTTTTGTTTTTAGATAATTCTTCAATTCGTTTCTTTTCTGCTTCGAATTGTTCATTAATAGCAGCAGTATCAGCAGTGATAATGTTGCCTGAAATTGTCTTGATTTTATCATCTGAACTGGTATTCTTTTTCCATCTTCTCCATCCTTCAAAATCAATTAAAGCTTGCATACATCCCCATTCAACAATCTTCTTTTCAAGCCATTCCAAACTGACAGGTTTGGTGAGGAAATCATTACATCCTGCTGCAAGAGCTGCATGTCGGTCAGATTCAAGTGAGGAGGCTGTCAATGCCACAATGATAACAGGAGATCGGAAAATAGAGGGTTTATCATCATTTTTGGTAGAGTTGTTTACAGAGGGAGTAGTTATTGAATCTCTAATGGCTTCTAATTTCATTTCATTTGCAGCAGCAGCAGCTACAAATGCAGCAGCCGTAACAGTTTCAATAGACTCCTGTTGTAATTGTTGCTGTTGTTGTTGTTGTTGACGAAGAAAAGAGGATGACATGGGTAATACGCCAATTTGTTGTTCTTTTTCAATACTACGAATCATCTTAGTTGCTTCGATACCATTCATCACAGGTAATTGAATATCCATCTTATTTGTATAGAAAATATGAGCGATAAACCATATATTTGCATTATCAAAAACTTACCAAAATTAAATGGAATCCACCCGATTTCCACTTATCAACAGCTTCTTTACCATTACTAGCTACAGAAAAATTAATCTTATGTTTTTTCATCCAAGCAGACAAAATAGCTTGATTAATGATATTATCTAAAGAATCAGGATAAATGTTAGTACAGTGTTATGGCTGTTTATATTACAAGAATATTTACCTTCTACAATGAGTACATTGATAGGAGGGCTCACTACATCTGTAAATGGAGTCCCCTTTGCTTTTCTTTTCTTTTTATTCAATTTGAAATTAGTCATGGTTTTTGATAATTTCTTTTTAGGACGTTGTTGCTCTGCAGTTGTAGCGGTATCGATGGAGGTTGTAGGGTTTATAGCAGCATCTATTGGCGTCGTAGATTGCTCTTGAGAATTTGTAACATTCGCTGAAGTAATACCAGATGTAGCAGCATTTTCCACAGGTAAAATAGCGTTGGGTGATTCAGTATTGGTTGTATCTAATGTATTTGAGGATACTCCGCTACTATTACTATTAATTGCTGCTTCGTTCTCGAATCCTGCAGCGGCAGCAGCAGCAGCAATACTTGCAGCAGCAATAGCAGAAGCGGGCAAAGTTGTCGATACTACACCTAATGCATTCACTAAAGGTGTTTTTGCAGTAAGATAATCTTGTTCTGTTGCATTAATAGTATTATTGGCTGATCTACGTCTTGTATTTCCAGTGACATTGGAAGCAGTTGTCGAGGCCGTAGCAGAATTAACAGAATTAGAACAAGGAATTGAAGGACTGATTTGTTGATGTTGTTGCTCTTGTTGTTGTTGAGATGTAAAATAATTATCACCATTTGGTGGAGGAGGACTAAATAAACCGCTTAAAGGTCTATTTCCTGAAGAACCTGCACCAGTACGACGTCCAGGAGAAACATCATTTGGAGAAACTCTACTATTTGCTTCATTTGGAGAAGTAACATTAGAGTTACTTGCAGCAACAGCAGCGGCCATTTCTCTTTGAACCAACATGGAAATGACAGGAGGCATTGGACTTGAAGGAGAAGTGGCAATGGCCGAGAAATGGGGTTCTACAACAGAATTATGCCAAGCAGTATGCAAAGCGGTCAAAAATCTCCTTGGACCTGCAGGTTTGGGAACAACTACAACGCGAGGCATACTAAATGGATCTCGAGATGGCAAAAATGCATAACATTGAATGGTATCTCGAACTGCCTTGTACTTGGTCAAACTTGTAAAATGAATAATAGCGGTTGTGCCTTGATGAAAAAAGTTTTGTGGGGTTGGCAAAATGGTAGAAGATGATTTTTTGTGTTGATGATGATGAAGATGATGAGCAGCTCGGCGACCACCATGGTGAGCTTGTAATACATTGGCAGATGCAGCAGGCTGTGATCGAAATTCGGCTAATTTGTTTTCAAGTGTAGCAATATCATCATCAATAAGAATAAATGCTGGAGGAATAGAGTGAATGTGTTCTTCTTCAATGGCAGGCGATGGAACTGGTGGTGTGCTAGGTTGACGAGGCATAACTGGAGTTGGAGGCACTATAACATCATTTGTTACATCTACTAATGGTGTGGTAGCTGTAGATGAAGCACAAGAAGATGAAGGTGTTACTGTTTCTGCTGTTGTTGAAGTGGCTACTTGATCCATATTACTACGTTTTGCAACAGGAACATGACTAATATCAGTATTCCAACTTGCAAGACAACTTGTTAAATGCTTAGCAAAAATACTCTGTTCAGGAGCATGTAAAACCATTTTCAACCCTTTCAGGTTTTCAATGAATTTAGCTAAATCATTTAGTGTAGGTTCATTTGCAAATTTGATATTTGCATAATGATTTTTAAGCAAATAACTATCCTTTGTAAAGAACATTTTGTTGTTGATATCTTTTTTGCTTCGAGCAAGATCAAATGAAAATTCAAATTTGGTTTGATTGGTATCAATATCTTGATCCACTGTACAATTGGCATGAATATATTGTAATAGTTGAGCTGTTAAATTAGCATTGGGTAATAAAGCTGCACTGGCATTTTGAATGGCTGGTGAGGTAGTGTGTGTAATATAGAATGTGATTTTACATTCTAGAGGGTTGTTTGTATTTACTACATTGAGACCAACTTCGATACAAGCACCTGGAGTACAACATTCAAGAACATTTCGAAGATGCTATCAAAATAGTTAGTATTTTTTTTCAAAAAAAAAAAATATAAATATATATATATATATATACTCACATTGAGCAAAGCATGTCTAATAGCACCTTCGTCACCAACAACTAAAGTATGATGTAAACTATTATCACAATGATAAATGACAAGATTGACATCTAATTTTGATGCAACACCAGCTAAAGCATCACCAATGTTTTGTAATAATTCACCAATATCAAATTCATCCATGTTTAAATCAGGTAATTGCAGTAAATTAACATTTGATGTTCTAGTCCAAGCTTGTACAGTTAATTTTGACAGCAATTGCAAATGAGAACTAACATGACACACTTGTCTAATTGTTGTATTAATTGCAGAAATACTTGCAATCGGCACAGCCAAGGAACAAGCACTTAATAATTCGTGAGTATTTGATAAAATAGAAGCAGGAGAAAATTGCTCCAAAGTTGTGATAACCATTAAAGCAACATCTTGAATTTCTTGAGATACAGTTGTTAAAAAGGCTAAACGATGATTGCTGAAATCTGCTGTATGCTGATCTATAAATTCTTGTAATTTCGCATGTTCTCTTGTCAATCTTAATTTTAATCTTTCTGTTTTTAAATCATTTGCTAATAATATTCTTTTTGCAAATGCGAAAATGAATGATGCCAATATGGATAAAGCGACAAATAAAGTATGAAATTGTTGAAATGATTGATATCGGATGGGCAACATGAAATTAGTTGAAGCCATAACAATTGCACTAGCCTGAGTCCAATTCAAATATTGGCCAAGATGTTCGGTTCTATTCTTTAACACTAAAATCATAAATAACCACCATAATGTATAAAATGGTAAAATTGCATATGGCATCCAATCTTGATAATGCTGTATCACATAATCAATAGAAGGTATGCTATAAACTACAAATCCACATTCAACAATTGAACCAGATAAGCAAAGTATATTGGCAACTGTAATCATTCGAAATATTTCCACAATGATTTCATCTTTTTCTTGCTCTTGGTCACAATTTTACTAGGTGGCTTTGCCGTTGGTATTTTTATGGGTATGATGATTTGTCCTATGCGTCCAATGGCTACAAGAAATGTAATTATATTTACATGGATTGTAAGATGTGTGGCTTTGGCTATTCT
>JAEPRC010000645.1:0-25352 GCA_016758945.1 Mucor plumbeus
ATTTAGAATATAATTTGGAAGACGATAAAAAAATTTTAGAATTTAGAGATTTTTTACAGAAATTTAAATGTATTAATATTGATGATAAAAGTATTATAATTAAAAAAGATAATATAAAATATAAAAACTTTTAATGGAATAGCTATACTATGTTTTTATTCTAATGGACTTTTTCAAGGACACTGTATAAATACAATAAATAATGATTCGCCATATAGTCTCGTAGGCAAACTAATTGACCATACTGACCCCAAACACAATGACTGTATGGAGCCTGATGATTTTTATAAAGTCTTGATTCAACCACATAAAGAAAAAGAAAAAGAAGAAGAAGAAGAAGAGATCATTGCTTTATTGCTACGTCGACCTAAAAACAATGATGCAGGCGGATTATCTTCTCATGAGAATGAAGAAGAAAGCAACAATGGGTATCACTTTTTATTTGAAACAAATCAGTTTTTATCTGGTCAACAAGCATTATCTTTCAAGAATAAATACTTTGTAAACAACAATCGAAATAGCCCTGAGGAAGATGATGAAGATTTGATAGTGTGCATTGGTAATATAAAGTTCAGTAAAGAATAAAATGATGTCACTCGCAATACCGTACAAGTATTGTAGTTAAATATATGTGGAATAGTCTTATCAATGTTGTATATTTTCAAGGGGCACACATTTTGTATAAATCAAAAAAAAAAAAAAAAAAAAAAAAGTAATACACAGGTTAAAAATTAACTGCAGTTTGCTACGCTAAATAAAACCCTTTTTCTCTTATTCACAGTTAATTTTTGAAACAAAAAGATGACTAAAACTAAAACCAATGTTCAAGTATTTACTGATTTTGATGGAACTTTGTCATTAGATGGTAATGCAATGTCTCTTTGTTCATATATAATTATGCTAATAACACCAATATTCAGATACTGGTCTTTTATTGATTGATGATCATCGCTCAATGGGCCCTGATCGTAGAAGAGTTTTAGAGCACGAAATTTTGGATGGTACTAAAACTTATAGGTAAGCATTTAATTTTTTTTTTTTTTTTATTGAGAAAAGTGTCATTTACAAAATGTAAATTTATTAGAGATGCCCTTCAAGAAATGTGGGATTCTGTTCACATTAGCTGGGATGAAGCTTGGGCTGAATATCTTGATAGTAAGTACATACTAAATGATACACAAATATAAAGTTCAAAAATGACTCATGTCAATCTATAAGAGTGTACTATTGATCCTGGATTTCCTTCATTTAACGATTATTGTCGTGAGAACAAATTTTCCGTGACCATCATCAGCAGTGGTTTGCTCCCATTGTTAACTAAGATCATGACTAATTTTCTTGGTGAAAAGGCCAAAGACATTGAGATTGTAGCCAACAATGGTAAGGTAGAGGATAGAAATTGGAAAATTATTTGGAGAGATGACAGCATCTACGGCAATGATAAATCCAAGAGTAAGTTTAATTGTTTTTTTTTTTTTTTTTTTTTTTTTTTTTCTTTTAAAATCATATTTTGCCTTCTGTTTTAATAACATCCTCAACAAATAGCATTGACTAAGGCTCGTGAATTAGCTGATGAGGATACTATTTTTGTATTCTGTGGAGATGGTGTCTCTGACATTTCTGCAGCTAAACATGCCGATGTTTTGTTTGCACGTAAAGATAGAGATTTAGAGTTTTATTGCAAGAGAGAAGATATTCCTTATATTCCATTTGATACTTTTGCAGAGGTAGAATCTGTCGTTAGAAAGTTAGTTGATGGAAAAGCTAGAATTGAGAAATCCGCAAGTGGTTTCTGTAAGGTTATTAATGACGATTGATTTGAATAGCCGAAGCATGTTCGGTGAGCGGCAAACCATCTGTCTTGCTGGTTAATTTAATTTTTTTTTTGAATAAAACTTTCCATTGATTGCAAAGGACTTTTAAACCCTCCCTTTTTGTAAAGATGGTAAAAATCCATAGTAAATGTAGTGTTGAATAGAGGAATAGAATGAATTGAGTATCAAGTTTAAATTGGATTGAGAAAGATAGATGTAGATCGATGTATAGTCATGGATGGATGGATGGATGAATAAGATAATACTACACCCATTTTTTTTTGTTTTAAAAATCAGATTGACAGCATACACCCAATTGATATCTCATGATTTTCTTACTTTCCTCTATTTTGACCTACTAATATTATTAACTTAAACATTGTCTAACTATTCTTGTTGAACTCATTAGTCGCTCGTAGTTCCTGAGAGGAATCATTTCCAGCACATTATCCGTCTTCTTAACACTAACGTCGACGGTCGTGTCAAGATTCAAATTGCTTTGACCTCCGTCAAGGGTGTTGGTCGTCGTTTCGCCAACATTGCCTGTAAGAAGGCCGATATTGATTTGACCAAGAGAGCTGGTGAGCTTTCTTCTGAAGAATTGGAACGTATTGTCACCATTCTCCAAAACCCCGCTCAATACAAGATTCCTTCTTGGTTCCTTAACAGACAAAAGGATATTGTCGATGGTAAGTCTTCTCAAGTCATCTCTAACGTTCTTGATACCAAGTACCGTGATGATCTTGAACGTTTGAAGAAGATCCGTAACCATCGTGGTCTCCGTCACTACTGGGGTATCCGTGTTCGTGGTCAACACACCAAGACTACTGGTCGTCGTGGACGTACCGTTGGTGTTTCCAAGAAGAAATAAATAGTTTGTAAGTAACTTTTGATGATTTAGATTTGCACTTTCTCATTAATTTATACTTATAATAGTTCTATTGGATATAACAATGCTAAAATTCAGAATAAATATTTTGATCCAACTCTAAAATTTATGGTTTAATGGGAAAAAAGAGAGGGAGAGGGATTTTGTTTTATCAGGAGATGGATAATAATGTGATTTTTTTTTTTTTTTTTTTTTTTTTTTTTTGCTTTTTGCTTTTTGCTTTTTGCGATTGCTGTAGACAATGCCATGTTGTTTCTTTGGTCTTATTTATGCAGCATCGGTTTTGTGCAATGTTAAATCTTTATTTGGGGTTCAGGCTTATTTGTCGTTGATCAAAATATTCAAGCTTAAGATTTAGTATTTTACAAAACTTATAGGCATTTAATTTTGTAAATGATCTAAAGATACTGAAAACGAAATAAATAATTACGCTAATACTATTATTATTCTCATTGAAATACTATGGTACTACAGTATTTTGTGGAACATTTTCCAATAATTGAGATCTTCTTCAAAATTAGTTTTGTTACCGCTAGCATATATTTATTTTAAAGAGCTTATGAGAGCAAAGAAACAAATACAAACATAAGAAACTGCTCGAAAACTTTCTTCATAAAAGTATATTCAAAATGTTATATTTTGTGAAGGATGTTCATTTTAGAGGCGCCAGAATAAATTTGTATTCAACACTTTTTATAAGCAGCCATAAATGAAATAAAATTACTTTATCGATTTTATATACTCTAAATAATACTCAAGTAATTTACATTTGCTAGAATACTATAGTATAGAAAATCCTTTGAAATCAACGAAATGAGTAGCAAATTAACTAATCTTGAATTTCCGACTGTAGCAACACTAAAACTGATAAATTTCGAATGTTTCTTGCCAATTTAAAGAATTTATACTGACCTAAAATACTTGGTGAAGCAGGAAAATGCAACTCAGTATATTTCATAGCATCTAAGGCGCTGTAAGAGAGTTTTTTTTTTAATAAGAGGCTATTTAGTAAAATGATATCGTGCTACGATTTTTAAAATTGCTAATGAATTTGAATTTGCAATTGCAATTAAAGAAAATATAATTTATTTAAAAGCCAAACAGTGCAAGTACAGCGATCAAAAGGATCTCCAAGGTATAAAAAGCAATAAGTTGTACAGAATAAATATCATGTATATTTTTCTGTTTAAGCAGTTTGGTATCCATTTCTTCCAGCTAGAATTAATAATAAAAGTGCCATGTAAATGCAAACTTGAAACGTTAAAAAATTAAACTTTTTGCAACACAATCTCAATAAAAAACTTTTTACATTTTATAGTCCTTGTTCCTATATTACCTGCACCACAAAACCCATTACGGCCAGCTTCATTTTTTCACAAAATATTATTCATTTGCTAGATATAAGCTATAAATGTAACTTACAACTGGTTGTATTAGGTTTAGAACTACTCTTGAGAGATGAGGGACAACCTGCAGTTGCATTACGTGAAAATCGACAACCCATATTAGTTTTTTTTTTTTTTTAAGAAAGTTAAGATGTTTAAATATTTGAAACGACAGGAATTTACGTAATTTAATTATTTCATTCCATTATTTATACTTTAATGGTACCATTGGCAATGGTTTTATCTTCAATGAGGACAACAAAGCATACTGTATGGGTTATTTGTTAATATAATTGAATGAAATGTTGTCGTCAACATCAAATCAAGACAACGAAATCGACGAGATATTTATAATAGTTTTTTGAAGCTTTTGATTCAACTTCAATGGGTATTTAAAAAATATATTTTTTTTTATATGAAATATTAAAGGTAATTTATATTACATCTTTATAAAAGCCAACTGCATTCTTGTAAGCATTGATTATAAAGCACTTTAAAGAGAGTTGATATACCCGGTCACTTTTTTTTTTCTAGTTATTTTACAACCTCGCGTGAATCTTGCTGCAAACAATTCTCTCTCAAGTCTATACAATCCACTTTCTGTCATAATTTGTATTTTGTCTTTATTTTGATTTATTGAATAAAACTAACAAAAAGAGAAATAGAAATCAAACTGGAATTATTATTTTCTGTTTCTAACATTCTCAACCCTGTTGGCAAGCATTTTATATTCCCCACCCACCTCTCCTCCCTTATTTTATATTTCTCGAACGAAGCACATATAATAAATTTACATGGACGACCGTAGCTACCAAAAAAATAGGGACAAGTCCATTGAGCAAAGCCAAGAGAGGAAAAGTACTTCCGAAAAACGAAGCCGAGAGGATCATCACAATGGAAGTAGTAGTAGCAGTGACCGCCATCATCATCATGGTAGCAGCAGTGGTAGTAGCAGCAGCCATCGAGAAAAGCGGAGAAATTATGGAGATGATCGCTCGAGTAGTCGATACGAGAGAGGAAGTAGTAGCCGTCATAGAGATAGAAGCCGTGATAGATGGTCTTCTTCAAATAGAAGATCTAGTAAGGAGAGAGATACTAAAATTAGTAGTAGTAGCAGTAGTAGCAATCGAAAATATCGACGTGATCCTCCAAAACCTGTCGAAGATGAATCTTTACCATTGGGCCCTAAAGCTGATATGATGAAAACAACACCTACCAATGATCAACCACCTACAGCCCCAGCAGCTTATTATCAACATCATCAATCACAGCAGCAATCTCAACATCAGCAACAACAAAATCAATATACTCAATACCAGCCAGTTCAATTGGATCCACAACAACAACAAGCAGCAGAATCAGTAGCATGGAGTAATTACTACGGTTGGACAGTGCAAGATTATAACAATGCATACTCTACAAATTATACAGCCGAACAATATCAACAATATATTCAACATTATTACCAATCACAGGATCCTAATAATTATTACGGCTATTATGATGCATCGTATTATCAACAACAATCTCAAGAAATACCACCACCACCACAACAACAACAACAACATCAACATCAACAGCAACATCAACAACAACATCAACAACAACAACAACAACAACAACAACAAGCTCAAAATGTACCACCCCCACCTCCACCAGCAACTACAAACAACACAAATCTAAACGTTCCACCTCCTCCCCCGCCTATACAAACTAGAAATATGGATCAAAGAGATTCGTATATGGGTGGTGTACCTGAAAAAGTATTAGATGATGTGGGTTATCCATGCCAAACTTCAGAAGATCCTTCAACATTGTTTGAAAAGATTGGTCAAGTCGGTGAAGGAACATATGGGTAAAAAAAAAAAAATGAGCAATCGAGTAGAGAACACACATGCTTACCTGTTTTATATTATAGCAAGGTATATAAGGCTCGTAATGGAAAGACAGGCAAACTAATGGCTTTAAAACGTATTCGAATGAAGACAGAAAAGGACGGGGTAAGATAAGAATAAAAGTGGTATTAATTCAATCGACTAATGATATATATACAAAAAAAAAAAAAAAGTTCCCAATCACAGCCATGAGAGAAATCAAATTATTGCAAAAACTCAAACATGATCGTATCGTTGAATTACAAGAAATCATGGTAGCAAAGGGATCTGTATATATGGTATTAGAATACATGGACCATGATTTATCTGGTATATTGGGACACCCCAATTTTAATTTTGAGCCGGCTCATGCTAAATCACTGGTTAAACAAATGTTGGAAGGTTTAGCTTATTTACATCATATGGGTATATTGCATAGAGATATTAAAGGCAAGTATTTTTTTTTCTATGTCCATACCAATGAGTGTTTGGCCTAATCCTATTTTACAGGTTCTAATTTGTTAATCAACAACAAGGGTGAATTAAAGATTGCTGATTTTGGGTTAGCTAGAGTGTTTGAAAAGAACAGAGCTCATGATTATACCAATCGAGTGATTACACTTTGGTATAGACCACCAGAGTTATTACTTGGTGCCACCGCTTATGGGCCCGCTGTAGATATTTGGAGTGTAGGATGTATCATGTTGGAGTTTTTTACTGGCAAAGCAGTTTTTAATGGACAAGATGAAGTGAGTCAAATAGATAGTATTTATAAAATTATGGGAACTCCCTCTGTAGAGGCATGGCCAACTGTAAAAGAATTGCCTTGGTTTGAGATGGTGCGTCCAACTGAAAATTATATTTCAAAATTTCGAGAATTATATCAATCGTAAGTGTATTAAATATCTAAAAAAAAAAAAGGGGGAAGGGGGGGGGAAATATTAATATATTAATGGTTTATAGATTATTATCACCTGGTGCTTTGGAACTGTCCGAAGCATTGTTATCGATGGACCCATTAAAAAGACCTACAGCAGCACAAGCATTAGAATTTGATTATTTTAAAAATGAATTACCAGAGCCTATTATGCCTGCAAAGTAAGTTTTTTTTTTTTTTTTTTTTTTTTTTTTTTTTTTTTTTTTTACAAAAATGTACATGTGATATATGGTCTAATATCTCCCCCCCTTTTTTTTTAAAAAAAAAATAGTCTTTTGGACATCAATGGCGATTGGCATGAATTTGAATCAAAGCAGCGTAAACGACAGAAAGCACCACCAAATGCATCTATTAATAAGCCGAACTCAAGTACAAATATTAACAATAATAATAATAACAATAACAATAGAACAAAAGCAACACCTTCATCTGCATTATCGTCTACTCGTCCACATTAAATAAATAATAAAATTGTTCCGTTTGATATATACTACAAGTAAATTTCAAGATTTTGTTTAATTCACCAGATTATTTAAGAGTCCTTGGTCAGGCGGCGAGTTCGCGCAAACCACAAATTCTCTTATACACACATCCCAAATCCCATATATATGTAGAAATGTGCTCTTTTTCAAATCATATGGCACACATCAAAATGTATTTAGGCACAAAGACACAAATTTGTTATGGTAAGGTTGATTTTTATTGATGGCACAAAGTGTGGTATTGTATTAAGGCGGCTGTATAAAGATATATTTGTACTGTAGCCAAGAAATGCGTTAGGAACAAGTCCATATCAATAGTCTCAGACACCGCATACAGTTATCGAGTAAAATATTATAATCTGATATACAGAATTTAATAAAAATCTCTTTCAAGCCATGATATAAGATTTAAACTGCATTTTTGATATATCTTTATTCGATCAACCAGGGTATACTATCATATACAGCAACAAAATACTTTTATTTAAGGAGACAGACAATCGCAAATTTCAACAATCAACATGCATTGCTGAAATCATGTCCCAGTCAACAAAATCTTAGCTTTTAACTCATTGAATTTTGTAGCAGCTTGCAATTGATTTCAAATTAATTCTCTTCTTGTCCCAATGCTATTCTCATTTGGTTTCAAATTTCATTCTCTTTTGGTTCCAAATTCTATTCTGTTTCATCTAAACTTCAATATAATTTCATCCAAAAATTAAGGAATTTAAAGTGAACAAACAGTATAGTAAGCATATATATTTCTAGATATAATTTGTGTGATATAAATAAAAACAATTTTTTTTAACGATTAATTGAATCTGCCAAAAATACTTTTAAAAAATAGCTATTATTTTATTTGCAAGAAGTTAAGGCTAAATGCTATTGATGTTCCCAATTATTTTTTTGGCACACCATGTATCACTCTTGAGCTATCGCTTAATAGGAGCATACATTCCTTGATAAAATAAATATTTTACATTAACTTACAATCTGATTACGAAACAAAAGCACAGCAAATTAGTGTAAAAATGCAAAAACCCAAATTTTAAGAATTTTCTTCCAGTCTTCAGCTCGACATTGAATTGTTACAATTTATTGAAGATACTCTGAAAAGTACTAAGAACACGTTCCAATTTTTCAACAAGTCTCTATTTCGATAAATTTGCGCATAAATATCCTGTTTTACAAACAATGTTTACTTCTGAGCTTAATTTTTTTTTGCAACTTAAAGCCCGTAAAGTAGCTCGAAATCGCTCAGAATACGCTCTAATGAATTGTGGAATTATCTATTGATGATTCTATACTATTCTTAGATATTTTTACGATCATAAAAAAATCAATAATTTCGACTAGTTTTTCATGAGGTACCCCTCATGAAAAATTGAGAAAATCAGTTATCGTAATTTTTCCCCCAAAAATCAGCACTTTTTACTAAGGTAAACTATAACACAAAATGCTTGTGAAAACCATATCTTTTATTTTTAAGCATTGTAGTCTGTGTTACATAATTTAAAAATAGACTTTTGTGCCAAAGACCAATTTTAGGTTTTTTACATATAACGTTTTACAGAAGCATTGTATCTGTAAAATATTATTACTAGCGGATAGAGTATCAAAATAATTACCAATAAAATTATAGCATCGAAACAATTTAAATGCTTTTTTCCTTATCGAAATGTTGAAAAATATTTTTTTAATGTCGAAAAGTTCAAGAATAAATCATTTCAAAATCATGCATTTAAAGGTCCGCTACGCTCAAAAACAGCTTTGGCTATTTTTCAGTTAATTTTGATCTTTTTGAGAAATTCAACTGATTTTTACGCATCCAAAAACAAAAGAGTTTTTGAATTGATAGAATTTTTGAGTAATTTATAACATCTGTTTAATTGTATTGCAGTTTTTACTCTAATATTCATTATTGAGAATATTGCATGCTGCGATTTCAAAATCTTGAGCCCCACTTAACAGACATTAACAAACAAAGTAATCAATTAAATGGTTTTTTTTTTTTTTTTTTTTAGTTTAAGAATACATATAAAATCCATATTAGAATGTCATTTAAAGAGATTCTTGTGTACACACCTGACGGTATAAGAAAGGCGAATACATAAGAGATCTCGGGAAAAAGCTGCAGATGTACTTTTTAAACATGTTCCAGTTAATTTTGCTGATATATTCTTAAATATTGTTCAAAGTTGCAATAAACTGTACAGCTTATAGCCTAAAGTAAAGTGGGATGTTTGCAGAAGAAGGGGGGGGTTAGCAAAAATTCCTGTTTCTGTGTAAACGCCACAGAAAATGTACAGATTTTTTTAACATTTCAAATTATATACAATAAAATGTAGTTCACTATAAATATATATATATATATATTTATCAATGTAAATACTTACAAAAATATATTGAAGTGGCTAATACTGAATTCCAGTATTGCACTGTAACCCATCAATATTATCTATATATATGTATGGAATTTGGAATGTGTGCCCTGTTTGTCTTGGCTAGCGGGCCTAAAAAATAGAAAAAAGGCATATATCTTGACTTTTACGATAATATTTCTGCTTTCTTCAATCAATTTTCGTAAAACAAAAAAGACAATATCAAACCTAATATGCTAACGACTATGATCGCAGCTTATCCTATTGAAAAAAAACCCTAAAATAGATAGACGTAAAAAACCTTTTGAGAATTAAATAAATGCAAAATTCGAAGTGCGACTCTACGATTATTCCTTCTATTTCGGTATATTTGCTGCAATTGTGTGTATAGACAAAGTAACTCTCATCAATTCATGTCAATTCAGGATATGGATAGAGTCTAATTTTCAATTTGTGTGATTGGATGAACGATTTTTTTTTTTTTTTTTTTTTCACAAAAGTTTCTCAACCTAAATGCAGATTTCTTTTAGATGATGAGCAAATCTCCGCAGTCTTTCTTAATCAGGTAATAGATATAAGATCATCTTCTCCTTCAATTTTTGATTGCAAGCTTAAAAGAATGCTATTCACATCTTGGGGTTTTTCTTCTTTTCTATTAATTTCCTCTTTACAACAAACAAACCCCCCTCTCTCTCTTTTTTTTTTTTGTTTTTTTATTCTTCTTTTTTAAATTTTTTTTATATATCAATAAAGGTTTAAAAGATGATTTCTGCCTATTTAAGTCAACAGACTCGTAGGGTAAAATAGCATAAATAGCGCCGTTAACAATAAATATTTGTTTACTAATATTGATTCTAATTTATAGACTACTCAAAATGTTTTCCGCAGACTTACATCTCGTTCATTAGCAACTCAACATAATCCTGTTGTTGAAAAGGATTGCTCTTCTATTACTCCTCCTTATGCTAAATTGACTAAAAATCTTGATCTTGTCAAGCGTATTTTGGATAACCGCCCACTTACCTTGGCCGAGAAGGTTGTTTACTCTCATTTAACCAACCCAGAAGAAACAATTCCTGTCAGAGGCGAAACTTATTTGAAATTATCACCTGGTAAGTCGGCTTAAAATGTTAATTTTGATGTAGGCCAAATTCTGATTTGTAATTATTTAGATCGTGTTGCCATGCAAGATGCTTCTGCTCAAATGGCTCTTCTTCAATTCATGCTTTCTGGTATGCCTACTACTGCTGTTCCCAGTAGTATTCATTGTGATCATTTGATTGCTGCCAATGAAGGTGCTGATAAAGATGTCGCTGAATCCATTATTGCCAACAAGGAAATTTTCGATTTTTTGGAAAGTGGTGCTAAAAAGTACGGTATTGCTTTTTGGAAACCTGGAAGTGGTATCATTCATCAAATTGTTTTGGAGAATTATGCTGCTCCTGGTGGTTTAATGCTTGGTACAGATAGTCATACTCCTAATGCAGGTAATTATAAAATAACTCAAAAAAAAAGAGAGATATTGGCAATTAATCCATGGATATACATTATAGGTGGTTTGGGTATTGTTGCTATTGGTGTTGGTGGAGCTGATGCAGTTGATGCTATGGCCAATATTCCTTGGGAATTGAAGGCTCCTAACGTCATTGGTGTCAAGTTGACTGGTCAATTAAGTCCTTGGGCTAGTCCTAAAGATGTCATTTTGAAGATGGCTGGTCAATTGACTGTTCGTGGTGGTACTGGTCATATCATTGAATATTTTGGTGAAGGTGTCAAGACATTATCTTGTACTGGTATGGCTACCATGTGTAATATGGGTGCTGAAGTTGGTGCTACTACATCTCTTTTCCCTTATACTGACAGCATGCGTTCTTATTTGAACTCTACTGGTCGTCGCGCTGTAGGTCAAGCTGCTGATGCTAATCTTGAATTCTTGCGTGCTGATGCTGGTGCTCATTATGATAAGATCATTGAGATTAATCTCTCTGAAGTTGAGCCTCATATCAATGGTCCATTCACTCCTGATTTGAGCACACCTTTGAGTAAATTCAAGGATTTTATTGCTGAGAATGGCTGGAAGGATGATTTGACTTCTTCATTGATTGGTAGCTGTACAAATTCATCTTACCAAGACATGTCTCGTGCTGCTTCTATCGCTAAGCAAGCCTCAGATGCTGGTGTTGATATCAAATCTCAATTCTTGGTTACCCCAGGTTCAGAACAAATTCGTGCCACCATTGAACGTGATGGACAACAACAAGTATTTGAGAATGCTGGAGGTCAAGTTTTGGCTAATGCATGTGGTCCTTGTATCGGTCAGGTAAATTTGATTTGAATATACCATAAATAAGAGTTTAATGCATCTAAAACATATTATCTATTTTCTTTAGTGGAAGCGTTCTGAAAAGAAGGGAGAAGAAAACGCTATTTTAACTTCTTTCAACCGTAATTTCCGTAGTCGTAATGATGGTAATGCTCAAACCATGAACTTCTTGGCTGCTCCTGAGATTGTTACTGCAATGGCATTTTCTGGTAAATTGTCATTTAACCCTATGACTGATGTCTTGAAGGATAAGGATGGTAATGATTTCAAGTTCCAACCCCCAACTGGTGATGATCTTCCTATGAATGGATTCGAAGCTGGTCGTGCCACTTATGAACCTCCTTCTCCTACTCCTACTCCAGATGCTTCTGTTCAAATTAGCATTGATCCTAAATCATCCCGTCTTCAAGCTTTAGACGCCTTTGAGCCATGGAATGGTGAGGAATTCAAGGATATTCGCGTTCTTGTCAAGGTAAAGGGAAAGTGTACTACTGATCACATTTCTGCTGCTGGCCCTTGGTTGAAATATAAGGGTCATTTACAAAACATTGCTGAAAATACTTTGATTGGTGCTCAAAATGCTGATAATGGCAAGGTCAATTTGGTCAATAACATCACCAACAATACTGAAAACACTATCCCTGAAGTTGCCAAATCTTACAAAAGTCAAGACATTGAATGGACTGTCATTGCTGATCATAACTATGGTGAAGGTTCTGCTCGTGAACATGCTGCCTTGCAAGTGCGTTATTTGGGTAGTCCCATGATTATCTCTAGATCATTTGCTCGTATCCACGAAACTAATTTGAAAAAGCAAGGTGTTTTGCCTTTAACTTTTAAGAATGATAGTGATTATGAAAAGATCAATGGTGGTGATGTGATTGAGACACAAGGTTTAAAGACATTGGCTCCTGGCTCTCCTGTCAAGTTGATTGTTACAAAGCCTGATGGCTCTAAAATCTCAATTGATGCTGTTCATACTTTGAGTGAGGATCAATTACAATGGATTCGTGAGGGTTCCGCATTAAATCTTATCAAAAAGAATGTTGCATCATCTCAGTAAATCAAAAAAAAAAAAAAAAATAACTATTTGATCATATTCAATGATATACAAACACATTCCCATACTCATATACATAAATCAAAATAGTACCAAATAGATTCCTTTTATGTATGTATTTAATAAAAGCAGAAACACTTGTAATATATTTTAATCACCAAATAAAAGAAAACTTGATCAACATTTGTCAAGTTTTATTAACTGACCGTAACTAAATGCTATTCATCCCACTAAAAAATGAGGTTTTGTTTCATTTGGAAAAATTCAAAATAATGAAAATTTTGTGGATCAGTGAATAAATAAATAAATAAAAAAAAATTTTATTAGATTTATTTATGAATTAAGCTTTGGTGTTACACTAAATCACAATCTAACGTTTTATGTTGTACAGCTTGACACCAACCTTTCAAAGTTTAGTAAACCAAGTATTTTGATAGAATAAACTAAATCAAACTTTATCAAATAAATTTGGCAGAGGATTGCATTAAACTCATAGATTATCCGTTTATAATCACAAATATGTATCTTGTAACGGGTCCTATTTGTACCTGAAAATGAAATGGGTATCATGCCTTTATAGTTTTCGATTGAATTATTTTTTGTATTGATACAGCATCGATACATATGCGATGCAATCTATACCTCGTACGGTAAAAGCCCAGCAGTATTGAATTTTCTCCGCTCAATTTAAACAGACATTTCAGGACGATTTCCAATTGAAGTTTGAACAGTTATAGTTGTATATTGAGACAAAGTAAAAATGAAATCTAGACAAAATGAGAATGCAAATTAGTACGAATTGTGAATAATATTCGGACGGATAAAGTGCTATTTCTAGATGATAGTTATTTGATGTAAACATTTATTTTTTATAAATGGGGCTCATGCTCAAATAATCAAACTTGAAAAAGTACAGTTTAATATTATATATACTGAAAAATATAAAATATCACAAGAGACAATAATAACTTGTAATTATTATTACAACAAAAAAAGTAAATGATCATTTATTTCTAGCGCTAAACAATTCCTTGAATGTTCAATAAACATAGAGCATCACTTGTGCTTTCAAACATTCGTATCATGAATTAATACAATTTATCATTTTTCCTCGCCAATTCTGCTTCTCTTACAGGTCAAAATGGTGCAAATATCTAGACCATTATAGTATTATATACTCTGCATCTCTGGCTTGGATATCGATGCTTCTAAAGAAAATGATGTGAGTTTTATTTACAATATCGCTGTATCAAACACCGTTTCTTCTTTGGGAGTTTAGATTATTATAGTAGGTAAGTTCATTTAGGTTAACTCTTTGAAATAATACCTGAGACTAATTTAATCTTGTTCAAAATCCCTTCTCATCATCTTTAAATCACATTCTCATTTCCATCCCAATTTTATCCTTACTTTATCTAAATCTCAATTAACATTATATCTAAATTTTATATTCATTAAATACAAACTTTATTCTTATTTCATCCCAAATTTTACTTATTTTGTCTGAATTTAAAGTAGAAATACTGTATTTACCATACTACATTAAAGAATTTATTTTAACGGCTTAAATATAACCTTTTGATATTTTAGAGATACATAAGTTGTCATTGGTACATGAGAATAAAGCTTGTATTTTTTTGATTTGGGATAATCTTTTTTTTTATGCCATTATGATTGTATCATAAAGGGGAATTAAAGGCTCAGTTGCTCAAAAGAAAACTATAATTTAATAGTAGATT
Source organism: Mucor plumbeus (assembly GCA_016758945.1). Taxonomy (NCBI): domain Eukaryota; kingdom Fungi; phylum Mucoromycota; class Mucoromycetes; order Mucorales; family Mucoraceae; genus Mucor; species Mucor plumbeus. The sequence continues at coordinate 14,885 of JAEPRC010000645.1, forward strand.
GGGACAAGTATTAATTATAAAGGGAAAGACCTTTATTATAAAATGTTACAACACAAAAAAACTAAAAATACAACTTTTTTTTTTCATAGAAAAGATACTGAACAAGGGAATATATAGCTACTCAAAATTGAGATAATGTACAGAGGAAGGGATGAGAAAATTTGTAGACTATCATTTTACATCATGATATCAATCAGCTCATCGTCATCATCATTGTCATCATCATCTTCAAAAATATTGTTGGATACATGATTGCTTTCCATTGATTTGTATGTAATACTACAGGGCTTCTGTATTAAAGATAATCTTCTTTCTTGATGCACAATTGTTTCATTTTGAGTAACAGCAAGATCCATTTGCTCATTACCAAATACAATAATGCCGCTACCTCCATCTGCATCTACTTCATCTTCATCACTATCGCTTAAAGGTTGTAACATTTCTTCAAGTAATTTGCGCTTATGGACTGCTGACTTCCGCTTTGGCTTTGTTGAAGCTATGCTATCCTTGAATGAATGAGATTTGTTGGACATTTGAACTGTCATATCATCTTCAGATTTTCTTCTTTTTGTTTTTGTTTTTCTTTTTCGTTTATTGCTTGGTTTTTTGTTATTATTACTATTATTGTTTGATTCTAGCTCTGTTAGTGCTGACATAGAAATTGGTCCATGTGAAGCTGATAATTGAGAGTGAGGAGATCCACGGACAATGTGGCCAGTCTCAACAATTGATTTTCGACGGCTACGGTGATTGCTGCGGTTCTTTGTCTGCTGTTGCTTTTTAGGTGTGGGATGTACTATATCTTTCTGTAATGTCGAAGCAGCTACAGGCTTTGGTTTCAATGTATAATTGGAAAGCTTCACCTTAGGCCCACCTTGCTTCTCCTTCAAGCACGCATCAACGTATGATAATATTCTCGATAATTGATCTCGATCTAATCGAGCCAGATCAATCTCAACTTCTTCCTCTTCTTCTTGCTGTTGTTTGGATATAATGGTTAAAATGCCAGGCAAATTCTCAGGATCGAGCTGATTTGTAATTTTATCCAAAATCATTTCTTCCATTTGACGACGATGCATATAGGGTGTAATTATTTCCTCTTGTTCTTCTTCAGAATCACTGCTGAGGCTTGATCTTCGAGAATTTAACGATGAGAATGTTTCATCTTCGCCCTCAGATGAAGATGATGAGGATGAACATGAAGATAATGATGAGCTTGAGCTACAAGTACTACTGCGTCGTCTTTTCGATAAAGGTGCTTCTGTGACAATAGTATTCATTATGTTATCAACATAGTTCTGATTAATTAAATTTGAGGGTTCAATCGTATCAACAATGTTTGATGTATGATCTGGGACTACATATTTTTGAATGTTAATTTTTTGTTCTTTTCCAACTTAAAATTTTACACACCAAAAGTTAGCTCATCATAGTATAAAGAATTATCTCCTCCAAAATCTAATTCATCTTGGCCAAATAAGTCTTGTAATTGAAGCATTGCTGCTTGGTTATCGTGTAAAAATGTGTTTGGATCGTATGTAGTATCCATTGTTGCGGCGTTACTGCTGTCTAATAAAGACCAATTTTCCTGTGTCCAGGGCTGAACAGAATCTCTTTTTAATTCAAAAGAATAAAAATAATTAAAATGATGTTTTGATAGATTTGAAGGAACTTTTTTTTTTGTCACACGACACTACCTTAACATATTTTTACAGCAAGCTATGAAACGATGAAAGAATACTTCAATAAAGCATCTCTGTGACGAGAAATTTATATAAAAAAGTTTTTTCGTACTGTCTTTTTTTTTTCTAAATCCATCATATGTTCCAAAGTAGTAGTAGTAGTAGTAGAAATTTAAACAGCAGATGTTACTCAAAAAGTTGATTCTCAAACAAGAAATGTAATGTAAGCTTCTCAGTAGACATGTATTTATCATGTATCTAGATTTAAAACCTTTTGATTGTATGATTTACTCTTAGACACTCTTAGAAAGGCATGACAAGAATTGGCGGAGTGTTATGTATCAGTCCTAAATTCATGCAAAGATATGGCGTAATAATAAATCGTTCATTGCTCATCAATATTTGAAGGATGTACTAAAAACTTGTATTCTACTAAATCAAAAAAATTCAATTCTACAAAAGAAAAATGTACTGAAATAGAATTTTTTTCTTCGTCCTTAAAAATTGGAGCGTAAGGCCATTTCAGCAGAAAGTCCTAATTAGAAAAATTCAAAGTACACATAAATTGTCTAAAAATAAATAACAATGCTTGACGTACTGATTGAAATGAAAAAAAAAAATCCTTTAACGGCTGAATACAATTTCCTGCTACTTAAAAATTAGACCAAAAATCGATGCTACTCGGCATGGGTATTTACTAGAGCATTATACTATTATTATATAATGCTTGCTTTATAGCGCTCTATAACTGATGACATTTAGTAGTAAAAACCTACATGTCCTGGCAACATTTTAATCAATCTGAGATTTAGGAATTTCTAACCCTTTTCAGCACTTTTCTATGTAATTATTGCGAAAAAAAAAACATTTTTAAATGACACTTCTCTAATGCATAAGTTGAATTCAACTGAAAACTACTTCATTTTTTTGTTTCAGCAAAAAGTATTAGTTTTTCAACGAGAAAATCAAAATAATAGTTCATTTTACAGCTTATAACCTATGATAACAGAACTCCAAAAATTGCCGTTGCAAATCAACTAAAAAATCATACAAAAAATAAAATTGTCTGTTAGTTCCTTAACTGTAAAGCAAATCGAACTAATGTATTAAGTGGTTTCTGTAAATTTTTAAATTCTGCATCTATTCAAATAAAGCTGAAACAAATGCTTGGCATTAAGCTTTGTGCAAAATGAGATTGTCTTTTTAGAGATTGTCTTTTTAGAGATTATCTGAAGATACACATTAATTTTTATAAACATATTTCACATATAAGCCTTTAAAATAATGCACAACTAAATTGTCTATCAATAAAGTTATTTATGGACTTTTTAGCTACATTTTTGGCAAAGAAAACAACGTTTTTTATAACGATTCACATTGTATAGCAGTAAAGTAGCTGCATGAATTGCTTCAGGGAATTAATTATATAAATACTCAAGTAAAAACAAATACTAAACCTTAGTGAAAATATCTGTTTTATTCTTCTTATATTATCTTAATACTTTTACCCAAATAAATTTATTATAGTACAATTTTTAATATTCTTAATACTGCTTGTCCAATATTAATCTTAATTAATACGTAGTAAGTATTGCCCAAAGCAATATTGACAATACATTAGTAACATCAACGTTTACCACAAAGCATTCCTTTATAATAGTCTAAACTATCTCAAGAACATAGCTCTCATTACATTCTTGTCAATTTTTTTAAAAAATTCAAAATTTTGAATGGATAGGTATAGGTCCATTATTGAGGTGGATCCGAGGATAACCTTTTTTTCATATGTTTGAGAATATCTCTACGAAAAATTAATGTTTTGAAAAGAACAAAATTAAATACTGTAAAGCTCAATAAGGCCTAAGATATGAGTAAAAGCTAACTGCCACTCACTTTAATGGGTACTCTGAAATTTGCTAGAAAAAAAAACATCAAAAAAATGAAATAAAAAAAAGTGCTCAATTTTTTTAAACTTATACATGTTACGGAGCACTTCAAAAAAAAAAAAAATCTTGTTTTTAGAAAATGCTAGTACAATATAGCTTAATGTTCTGCAGAGGTATAAAGGAACGAAATCTTCAATTTTTAGCAGTGAAATACGTGTAAAAACGGAAAAAAATAATATGCAAAATGCTCTGGTTTATTTCATAGATTTATAATAAAAATGAACTTTTATAATATATAATAATAAATTTTGTCGTATTATAATAATGGTACATCAATTTATCTAGTGTATAAATAATTTAATTAAACCAAACTTCATAAAATAGTAACAATTGTATGCAAATGGTGAAATATATCATTGCATAAACTGCTTTTTCTTTAAAAAAAAATTGCAGAATCTTAATCTACAAATCAGTTACAGTAAGCCTTAGTTTTGGTGAAATTCAGTTACGTTGTTTTAAGACAAATAAAAGATAATAACAAGATATAAAACTTACAGTTAGTAATACACAAGTATATATAAAGTATACTAAAAGCAATGTTGCTTCCACATAATACTACGGTTAATTGCAAGATAAAGAACCTTCTGATTTTTTATCCTTATTATTAAGAGGTAAGCTAATGAACTGGAATACCATGTATAAATGTTCTTATTGTTCTAAAGCAATATCCGGGAAGTGGAGTATTATTTGAGACATGCAGTACCCACTTGTTGAGTCTAGCTGCACAAAATAAGCTCAACTTAAATGAACTGTATTACTAATGTAAACAGATTGACCTGCCAAAATAAAGTAGACGGTAAGACATAACCAGAATTTTAATTTTAATTAGCTGTTGCTATTTATAATAAGAAAGAAAATTTCATATGAAAAAATAATAATTCACAGTGCAGTAAATAACAAAGTTGTTTACTAAAATAAAAAAATATAAAAATAAAAGCGGTAGAAATACAATTATAATCAGCTAAAGTTTTATTACAAAAGATTTCTGAAGATTAAATATAATTGAAAAAGTATGAGGGTATTTATAGTGATTTAGAGAACTTGTATACCATCAGACTTGAATTAAGTAATCTTCTAATTTTGAATTGTTGTTATTGGTATCATATTTAAGGGATAAATCATGTAAAGCATCGATCATAAAGGGTTGTGTGTCGAGTGTGACAATGTGGGCCATTTGGGAGCTATTGGATATATCTAATTTAGGTAACCTTGATTTTAAGATGTGAATTCTATGTGTGCTTGAAATCTTATTTGTTAGTAGTGTAACTATGATTACAAGGGAATAGTTGACGAAACCTAATGTCTTTGTTATTAGTATTTATTGAATTGGGTAAAATATTGGTATATATATCATTTGTGTAATCGATTGCACTATCGCTCACACGACATGTATTGGCTTAAAAGTATTTTGCATTTTCGCATGCGCTTGCTATTGTGTTCACTTTGAGTATCTGTTTATTATTGCTGCACTTTCATATTTCAAGTAGCATAAACTCTGTGAGTGGTACTTGTATATTAAATTATTTTATGATTATCATACTTTTAGTGTATAATTCCACTGCACACAGGAGATTTGTAATTATACCACATGTTATATTTGCATATATAATATACCTAAATTCGTAGCTTAAATATAACAATTACACCAAGGAAAAAAAGGCGTAAAATGAGACGACATAAACTACAGTTTTTCTAAAAAAAAAAAACTACTATGACAATCACTTTAGAAACTATTTTATGTGAAGATGTTATTGAAACGGTATACCTTTATAACAATCTTATGTAAAGAAATAAATAACTGTAAATTTTAAAATGTCTATTTTCGCGGTTTTTCCCATTAGAGTTAAGTATGCTTTAACACATTTAGCATATGCGTCATATTAAAAATAAAAACGATTCTGATAATCACATAAGCTAAGTTCTGATAATCTAAACTTATGATAAAAGATAGAAAATGAAGAATGTTAATAATTAAGCGTTTCCAACAGCAACTAAAGATTTTAGACTAATCATCTATATCTGAATTTAACTACATTAGCAAAAGCGAGGATTGACATTAAATTTTAGTATGAGAGCACCGTTCTAGACAGGTATGTAAGCAATCCTTAAATCAAATATAAATAGCAGTACATTCACCCTTCATTCAATTCCCATATCGTTTCTTATATACTGTGAGGGGAAAAACTATACCATTGTTTTGTAAAATTGTTTGTTTTCACCTGATATGCTGCTTGTGCTAGGAATATAGATTAGTAGCTTATATCAGTTAGTACAGTAATTAAAGAGCTTTCAAACAATGTACTGAATTCCATTAAATAGTAGGTATAACTACTAGATACAGAGGTTTAAAGATGACATATAAGCTTTTATTGAATATAGAAAACAGCTTAAAAACGAGTAGGTCATCCACCAGACCTGATCGCCTCCTTAATACGAGCTGGCATATGCTGTCTATATACTTTAGACAATCATTCGTTGTAAATTTGTACTATTCACTGGTAATGCGGGCCTCCAGTTCTTCTTTAGTAGTAGGTCTGGTTGGGTATGTGTTGAGCCTACGCTTTAACTGGTACCAGACGTGTTCAATTGGGTTCAAATCTGGATTCATGTCGTAATACTCCAAGGTGTCCAAGAGAGAAGTCTACAAGATATCATTATAAACAGTTGAGTCTACCGAGCCGTTCATAACTGTAATACCCTAGCCGAGACCATTCGCTGTTATGTAACCCCAGAAAAGGACACTTCCACCATCTCCCTCCACGTGAGGTTCCGTCTGATAAGGCTGCAAGATATCACCGCCACTTGACCAATAATATGAATTACCATCTGGGCCCCACGAATTGGCTCTGGTTTCGTCAGAAAACACCCACTGCCTCCACTGGTCTACTGTAAAATGATGGTGTTTTTTGGCCCATGTCAGCCGAAGAGGCTTGTTTTTTTTGCTGACAAAGTTGGTCTTAATTTTTCTCCTTGGTTTGAAACCCATTCTTTTAAGTAATTTGCGAACCCCAGACAAAGACATATCAATTTCAATTGACCTTAAATACTACTCTTAAACAGCCTTGGGACCATCTTGTCTACCATTTCAAAGCATTCTTGCAATGTATTGTTGAGTTGGTACACTGACAAATGACGGTCTTCCGCCAGCTGGTAAAGCTGTACTGGACAAAAACTTCTTCTTGTAGCGAATGAGAGTAGATAATTCGGCAGATGGATAATGTTTTATGATAACAGAAAAGGGGTATTTTGAAGCTCAACAGAAGTGGGCGAACCATGGTATAAGGAGGTCTGAAAAAAGTAAAGTAGTGAAAAAATAGGAGGCAACGACAGAAAATGGTACGGTTTTTATAAGTCTTTTGTTTGTTTTGGAAACTGGAAAGGTACAGCATTTCTCATGCTAATATTAAAGATTTTCCAACATTCCTACGAAGAATGAAGGCATGGAATGTTTATGTATTCTTTTACTTTCACTTTTCACAATATTTGCATTCCCCTCTTTCCCTCTATAATATTCTACGTATATTCACTCTACAGAAGTGTAAGCTATATTATTTGAAACCCCTTAATGCCACCTTTCCCAAGATTTGTAGTACAAATACGCAAAATAAAAACTCAAGAAGTATTATCAGTAAAACCATAATTTTGCAAAACACTGGTATAGTTTTTCCCCCCATTGTGTAATAAAGACTTACAGATTCTCACGTACTTATACATCGTTATTATTTGTATTTACAACACCATACCACCACTGCAAAAAAAAATTGTGTGAATCTAGTAAAATTCACCACCACCATGTAACATATTGCATGATTAAAATGACATAAGTTACAAATAAAGAGATGCTTGAAGACTTCTTTCTCCAATTTAATAAATGTAATTTCCTATTTTTTTTTTATAAATGTATAAGAAACTTTTTTAAATTCAATTAAAGTATATGAATTGAAAAACTATTTTAGCATCTTTTTTCAATTTACAATAAGTTGTTCGATTGGTAACTACTATTTTTTCTGATTCAAACATCCCCTACATGCCGTTGTATTGCAAAAAATAACAATTTTAACGAATTTTTTTCTGAATTTTCGTACTTCTCAGGTCTGGCGGTACTTTAAATCCAAAATTTCCTGACGACGAAAAAATTGATAAAAACAATCCTAGATTTTTAAAATGCAAAATTGACATCAAAAGTGTATAGTAATTTGGCTAGTCTTACTAAGTAACCTCAACATGAAATTTAATTTTACATCTATTAATATGCTTATCTTAAAATGTTGTCACCAAAAGTATTGCGAAAAACGCAAAAACATAAAACCCAGTTTTCAGTGATTTTGAAAATACTTTCATAATTATATCTTAAAGCTAGTGTTACAAACAAATAAAGCAAAAAAAATGCCTATTATTTGAGGTGTTATTTGTGTCTTTAGCGCCATTTTTCATAGAGTTATTAGCTTCCTTCGAAAAAGTCAAATTTTGGACGAGGGTATACAAGGGGAAAATTCATAATTTTTGAAATAGATTTTATAATAAAATATAATAAAACAAATTAAAACAACCATTTTTGGCTTATAAAGTATATGGTTAGACGGTTGCTATCTTGAGTTACAGTCCATCAAAGTTGTATTTTTGTACGCTTTTAATGGAAATAACTTTATAAATAGTGCATAAATTTAATTGGGGTTTTTTGCTAGATTTACTTTCTACTTTATATGTCTGTTTTGAAATATTACTCTTTGAGATTACTTTAAAATTGCAAGAGTTATCTAGTCAAGAGTACTTTTTATGGCAATTTTCGTGGTATTTTAAGATATAGTATGCATAAAACGGAGTTTGATAATTTAGGCCCCCTAATTCGAGCTCGATATGTAGTAAATCTACTCTTTGAAGGGATTTTTTGATACAGTCTTTAGGAAAACGTTGTAAAAAGTGTTCTAACATACGCACCCTGACTTCCTGTATGCTCCCAAAGCAGAAGGTTGTGCTCAAATGAGAGGACCTCATATATTGACTTTTCAGTCAATTTAAAAAGCTAGAAAGTAATACCTTTAAATGCAAGTTCTTTTTGCTTGGCTAATTAAAAGCTCCTTTAGTGTGAAACATTATTATGTATGTCAAATATTTCAAAAGATACAGTATGCGTATTCAAAATTTCCAAACTTTTGAAGCTTCAAGTTTGATGTGGCCACAAGGACATTAAGGTTCTTCAAGAATAGTATTTATTTGTATTTTATTTCAATTTGATGTTCAAAATGTTCCAGTAAAGACTATCACTACGACCGACCTGACTGTACTAAATATACCACTTCAGACGTTTTTATGTTGCTGTATTTGGTTGCAAAAGCTAATTGGATTTACGCAGACTTATTTATGTATCCACAAAGTATTGTTTCGTAAAAGTTGGCGATAGCTTTTGCATGAAATGAATTATTTAACGAGCAAAACTCCAAACATTTAGCATCCTTATAAAAGCCTGTGTCAGTATATGTACGGTTCATTGCAAAATTACGATATACAGTATACCATATATGAAGCAAGTATTTAGTAGTTTAATATTCTGTCTAAAGTTCATTCTTCTTGTCATAAGGCGACTAAAAAAGATGCAAAAATTACCTCATTGTAAATTGAGGAAACTAATAAAATATCAATCATCAATAATCCTTTTACAAGACCTGCATCACAAATGTACCGTATGTCGTATTATGTCAATAAATTAATGTAAATACTGTGAATCATATATCTAACAGCGTATTTTCTATCCAAAAACCAAACATTTTGTAAAATGGTAACTAAAAAAAAAACATTTTTAGGGCCTGCAAGTATGAAAATTGTTCTAATAAATAAAGCCGCAACCATTGACAACCATTAACAAGTATTATTCAGACCCGAATCATCACAAGTAAAGTATGTTGCAAAATCAAAATATGCGAAGCAAATATTCACAAGTTTTTTCTTCTGTCCAAAACCAAGGTTTTTGTAAAAAGGTAACTAAAAAAGGGCTTAAAAATGACCTACTTGGTAATCGTTCTAATAAAGAAAATTACAATCATTGACGAACCTTATACAAAACTTAAATCAGTACGTGTACAGTAGGTTGCAAAACCAAGATATGCAAAGCAGACGTTTACAAGTTTGCTGTTCTGTCCAAAACCAAGATGTTTGTCAAAAGGTAGTTAAAAAAAAAGGGCCTGAAAATGACCTACTTTGTAATCTTTTTAGCCAATATATCCACAGTTATTAACAAACCTTATACAGGATTTGTATTAATCGATACAAATTGTAATGTCTAATCCGAGTATATAAATTTCATGTCTACCAGTGTATTTGATTCTCAAAATTATGATATTTGTCTGAAAACAGAATAAAGACCGACGTAAAAATAGCCTACTCCCTGGTAATCGTTATAGTCAATAAAACCGCAATCATTGGCAACTCTTTTGTAAGCCTTTCATCACTAGATTTGTCTCATCATAATAACCAAGAATATGTAAATTTGATACCAGCCAGCTTATTCTTTCTATCAAAATTATAATTTTTGTTGAAGAGCAACGTCAAAAAAGATATTTCAAACTACCTACAGTACTTGGTAATCATTTTAGTTAATAAAACCACAACTATTGGAAACCCCCATACAAATTTTATATCACTGGGTTTACCTCATGATGACAACCCAAAACTTGAAACAGCTCTTATAAAAGTAAATTGTTGTCTAATTGACGGAGCAAAAAAAAAAAAAAAAAAAAAAAAAAAAAAAAAAAAAAAAAAAAAAAAAAAAAAAAAAAAAAAAAAAAAAAAAAAAAAAAAAAAAAAAAAAAAAAAAAAAAAAAAAAAAAAAAAAAAAAAAAAAAA
>JAEPRC010000646.1:0-25234 GCA_016758945.1 Mucor plumbeus
ATTTATATATCTAATCAAACCTATGTGATACAATAATTCCCCATTTCATGACATTAACTGAGCTTTATAACATATTATATAGCAATACAGAACATGTAATACTAAACTGTTGTGCCATAATCTTAACCAAGATGCATACACAGAACTGTGGTCGCAACGGCTTCACACTAAAAAAGCTTGTAGTTAACAAAGCAAAAGAAGTTTATATTTGAAAGTACTATTTCCTAACTTTTCATTAATTGACTTTTCGGTCAATATCTGAGATGCTCTCATATGAGCGCATTGATGACCTCATGAGCCTATTGGCGGTCTCATTTGAGCACATCCATGTGCTCTGAAAGCATCCAGGATGCTATAGTGGAACAAATATTTCACGTTAAATTTTGCGTAAAATTCAGTTGGAATTTCACAGTTTTCTTTTGAAGATATACGCTACTTTTTATAAACATGCTTTAAATTTGAATAATTTGAGAGTTATAAGTAAATAACGATTATTTCCAATACAATAAAATAAAGAAGACTACAAGTGATTATATCACGGAGAACGTAGGGTCTTTATTATTAAGTTAAAAAGGAAGCCAGGAGCCATCAGGTCCTGGTTTCTAAAAGTATTTATACTATTTCAATTCCATTTGGATGTCAGATTCAATATGGAATTGAGTTGATATTTAACATAAATAATAGGCAAAAAACCGACATAATTAAGATAATGCGCGACAAAAGTATCTATTAATTAAGCTATTGATGATGTTTTTAGCTACATTTTAGTAGAGAAAATAAAAATTTTGTCATTTTTTTTTAAAAAAAATTAAAAGTTTGGGAAGAGGGTACAATGGTCTTTTTGTGGAGTAAAATCGAGGATATTTTGTTTTTTTATGCATTTTTGAGAGTATCTCCACGAAAAATCAATATTTTTAAAAACAACTTAATTGGAATTGGTAGAGCTCATTGAGATTTATAATAGGAATAAAAACAATTGCTGTTCAATTTAACGAATATTTTGAAATCTGCTACAAAAAAATGTCAGAAAAGGAAAAAAATAACAGCCATCGGAATTTCTTTACATTCACATATTTTATAAAGCGCTACAAAACATGTAAAATTTATTAGTAAAATGTGTTTGTTATATAAGAACGGATTTGCGATAGTATATTTAAAAAAGAGTACAATAAAAGAGAATGTCATAATTAATCAGTTCTTCAACTGTACAATAAAAACAAGATAAGGTTTATTTAGATATAAAAGTATTGCTTTTTATAATGATTTAGTGTTGAGTTCCTGAGATATAATTAAGGGCAGTATTGAACGATTAAATCTGTTTGAGAGTAATTTATGGAGTGATGTTAATCAATCATAATTAACTCCTGCTTGCAGAGCTTGTAAGTTGCCTTGTTTCAATTCTTCGCTTGTTGTGTCTGGGTTGTGATTTGACATATCTTGACAGCTACTTGAATGATTAACCGCTAAGGTTAAAGAGCATGATAGCGTCATGATTTGAGTGGTTCGAGCCTTTCGGTTAATTGATTGAGAAATAATAAACTAGGTGTTTCTTATATCCGATTCTAGACATGTTCTTTCATATTCTAAATAGTAATCAATGGATTGTATAATTTATTGATTGGTTATAGAAGGCAATAAGGTATGATACTTGGTGGAATACAACAGTGTTAGTATAACTCGATTTTTTGTGGAGATATAAATGTTCGAAGTTTCAATTTTTAAGAGTGAAATACGTGTAGAAATTTGAAACATTAGCACTGAAAAAGTTATAACCACTATTAGAAACAGGATATTTCCGGAAATTTGGTTTTAGATTAAAGTTGAATTTCTCGGGTACATTGGCACATAATTTTTTCCTAGTTTTATTTTGTGAAAAAAAAAAGTTATGCAGGCATCAGAAGTTGGACCTCTTTTTTCAACAGGTTTCATCTGCTTTTGAGGCTTCTCTGAGATAAAACTATGTCCGATGCACTACGCAAACACTCAATTTGAGAAATAATGATGTAATTAAATGATAGTAACAAGAACAAGCAACTTCTATTACTTGATACTCATCAGTGTTGTGAATATACTTGTCATGACTAAAGACATTGGGGTTCAATGGACATTTTAAGATTTTTTTAAACGTTGTACTACGGATACTTTAATGTATATATAAAAAATATAAAGTACTATGAATAGATTTCTAAACACATGCTTTAAATCAAGTTCAAACGGTTAATAGTATGTATGCCGTTTTATTTAATATAGTACTGTTTCCAGCCCCTTGTATTATTTTTTATGGGTGATATCTTATTTTGATTGTCGTGATGAAAATAGCCCGAAATTCTTACGAACTTTGGGCGATGGAGATGATATAGAACGGGCACCACCGCCAGAGGAAGTAGATAATTCTAAGGAGGATGTAGCTTGTAAAGATTGGGTATCGGTAGGTAATGTTGTTATGTTAGTTTGCTGACCATAAGAGCCCGAATCTATTCGCCATACTTTGATGAGTCCACGAAAATCAGCAGTGACTAGGATATGTCCCTCTGAGTAATGATCTTCTTCTACAAAAGAAGATGAATGGCTACCGCTGCTTGTCGTTGATAATCTTCTTAGATTTAGTGGCGTATTGTTATAAATTGTATCATGCTTTGATTTTGCAATGTACTGTCTAGTTTTCATAGGCGCAAAAATGGCTGCTGTCACTACATAATCGTGTGCTTCAAAGTACTCTGTTCGGCTTCGAATTTTGTCAGTATGATTATCTCTTTTCTTGAGCCATTTTGAAAATCTTGTTTGCTGTTGATCATGTTGCTGTGATAGTTGTTGAGATTGATTCTGCTGCATTGTTGGTGATGAATGATTTTCAAAATGGTGAGTAGGAAAATTAAGGGTGGATTCACCAACATGACCAAATACAGATAGCGCTTTACTTCTTGATTCCTGTAAATGATGTAAAGGCGACACGCTCGATTGTTCAGTTCGCCAAATATATGTGTGGCAATCTTCTGATCCACTGATTATGTATCTCCCATCATCGCTAAGCAAGTATAATAAGAACACAAAAAGATATAAAATATTTATAGTGTAAATTACTCACCTGAAGGCTGCTTTTATCTGAAGACATGTATTTTCTACTCCTTTGTATTTAAACATCAAACTTTTGTCCTTCATATTGTATAATCTCACTTTGGAATCATTACTAGTTACTAATAATTTCTCATCTCCTGGTGGCATGCCAGGCATCATTTCGATGCCTGTAATTTTTGGGCCTTTTTTTAATGATGAATTACGATTGCTAGTAGTGTCGCTATTTACAGATATTTGGGTGATATACTTTAAGCTTTGTGTTTCAAAAAAATAGCAATGACCATCATGTGAGCCTGCAATTACAGTTTTACCATCTAGTGTGAAACCTGCAGCAGTAACAAGTCGATTTCCAGGAATCTCATTCCAAAATGCAACCCGTTTTTCGGGTATACTCCAGATTCGAATTCTGCCATCCATAGATCCAGATAAGAAAAAACGATCATCCTAATTTATACTGTTAATTGATTATATACATAATCAATTTGATACTACCTTCGGATGAAATTCAATAGAAGTAACAAAATTTAAATGCTGAAATACGCACAAACAATCTTTTTGAGTTGTATGCCATAATCTGTACGAGTTTAGTTGGTATTGTGATTATATTGTAAATGAAGACAAAATAAAAGCTCACCTTACTGTATGATCCATTGAGCTTGATAATAAGAAATTGTTCTACAATAATTCAATTGAGCCACAATGATTTTTATAGCGTAAAATATAACTATAACCTTTGACCATGCAAGATCTAAAACATCAGCTTTATGTCCAACAAATTCCATATAAGGCTTCTCTTCTAATACGTTAATCGAATAATCGGGTGCATCTTGTTGACTTTGAACCAGCAGTATCCACAAACTAATTACACAATTTTGGCCAGCCGATGCTAAATAACGTCCATCTTTACTGAATTTAAGCGACCAAATTGCACCATAGGGATGATTTGGGCTTGGCTCAGTTGATGAATCAGATGACATTCGGTAGTGATTTAAATATTCGTGCTTATTGCTAGGCCCCATTAAAAGAACATCGGGTTTATGAGAAGTCTGGATTGTTTGAGCTAACATTAGTCGTGAAAACTCTTGGTGATTCTTTTTATGCTTTGTTTTCGTCTGCATTTTCTAATCAATATCCATGCCTTTATATAAATTAAACTTTTTTTTTACCTTAATATACTTTCCATTTAAATAGTTGTTATTCTGATTCAATGAATTTGGACGTCCAGGTATTGAGGTTGGAGTAGAAACACTTATTTGAGGTACGTTTCCCTCCTCGAATGAGGAACACGAGCTGATTTCATTTTCCTCTTCATCCGCATTATTGTCAATTATATCCATATCGTCCTCATTAAGATCATTTTCATCTTCATCATATAACTGAGAATGATCTAGTCCGAGATTTGATTCAGGATTTGGCTGGTTGTGTTTCTTTTTAATACCTATTCTTTCAAAAAAGCTTCTTTTGGGTGATTTTCTGATTTCAATGATAGCTATTAATTGTATGCTTGCTAATTAACTTTTTAAATAATTACTCTAGTTTTGAAGTTGTATTTATTCCTACATCCTCATACATGCTGCTATGTATCGAAAATTTGTCTACGTCTTCTTCTTCATGTAAATATATGCTGGGAAGCTCTAATCAAATAGAGGCAAGTTAGTTGCAGGTAATGAGATCCAAATATTAGCCTAACTTACTCTTGAAATGCCTTTCCTCTGGTTTATTCGCTTCATGTATAAATGCATTGTCGCTTTTACTATTATTTAATGATACTATAAAGCAAAAAAAAAGTATCATTAGTTCTCTTATATAGGTAATTTCTTGAGCAATCATCTTTACACATTGCCGATTTGTCCTGATTTGACTATTAAACAAAGCATGCATATTAGCCTTTTAAGCATTTACTATACTATATATTTTGGATTTTACATTTATTTTTATGGGCTGCGAGTTTGGATAAAAATCTCGAGTCTTATATTGTAAATCATCATTCAAGTCTATTCCAGTCATTTCTTGATTTTAAACAAAAGAGAAAAGTAAACGAAATAGGAGAAAGTATAATTTGGAGGATTATTAGATTCATTTAGGTGAAGCAGAGCGTCTTCCCCACGTTTTCTTGTGACTCTTACTATACCTTGCTCGAGTCCTTGAATTCAACTGTTATTTTGAATTAATTCTATATTGTGCATTAGTATGTAAACTAATTATCAAATGCAAGTTGCTATGATGTGTATTAAGAAAAAATAAGATTACAGTTTTATCAAATAACCGCAATTTTGGTCGACATTTAATGGAAATTTCGGAGCTCCTTCTAGAGATACGGTTAAAATATGTATATCTATTGCAAAGCTTGATTTCGCTAGCAAATTATATACATAATTTATATCATAAAAATACTGAAATATAGATAAACTTTTACGGAATTGTGATTTGGCTTAAAATGGTAAATGCTATGCTTCAATAATACATGTATATATATATATATATAAACCTTTAAACCCTATATTACCGGAAAACATAGTTTTTGTTGTTAGTGTTAGCCAATGCAAAATAACGGATTTATATAACACAATAGCACCATATATAATACAATAGCAGCAATTTACATCAAGCAATTAATCTACGTAGGAGATTGTGCGCCTTTAAACAGGAAGTGTCAAATTGGTGCTAATTTGGCTTGATCTTAATTCAGTAACTTCTCGATTTGAAACACAAAGGGGATTGGCAGGAGGTATATGAAATTCATTTGGATGCCTCACGTAAAAAAAATTTTCATAGTTTTTTCACCCTTTACAATTTAGCATAAAATAATGCCACCTACTTCATCAAAGCATTCTCCTGCTAATCAAAATAGCAGACCAATCAGTTCTTTCTTTAATCCAGTGAAAAAATCTACTGAAGATGACAATCGCCCAATGATCAAAGTCAATGCTAATTTGAAAAGTGTCAATCGCCCTATGTTTGCTTCCAAGTCATCTGCATTCTCGCTGTCAAGAAGCACTAGTGGAAATAGTAGCACTGATAATTTAGCTGAGACTTTTGGGAAAGTTGGTTTTGAATCCAAACCAAACAAACCACTCTTCAATCTCACAACCTCTAATAACAGACTTAAACAACAACCAAATGTTATGAACATTGACAGTAATTCTGAGGACGAAGATGAAGAAGAACTTTTGAACAAAATAAAAGATGCGGATTCAGATGATGATGCCATTATGGTTGGATCTAAACGTGTACTAAGAGAAAGAAAACCAATGAAGAAGATGAACAGAATAGTGTTTTCCTCTGATGAAGAAGCAGAAGAAGATGACAATGAAGTGGCAGATGATGACTCAATTGTTGAAGTATCAACTTCCTCTGATAGATATGCAAATTTTAAAAAGAGACGTCAGCCTATCAGTGATTCTGAAGATGACTTGATGGAAGACGACGTAGATGGATCATACATTGAGAATCAGAGCAAGGCTACTAATCTTCAAGAAATAAAAGAAGAAAAAGATAAAATTGAGCGTATTACAAGGATTATTCCTAATGCCACAGTTGATGAAATTAGAGTCGTTCTTCGAGAGAAAGGCAGCGTTGTGGCGGCTTGTCAGGAACTCATGTACAAACAAAATACACATAAACCCATCAAGAAACCTCGTTTAATGAATAAACACTACAAACAGAAACAGCAGATGATTGAGATTAATGAAGACGACGGCGATGATGATGAAGATAACGAAAACAGCGATGATGATGATGACGATGACGATGACAGCAATGACGATGTTGATGATGGCGAGGAAAAACGTTGGGAAGCTGCTAAAATACAAAAGCAAACAGCAGTAGTTAGATATTTCAACACATGTTCATCAAAAGATTTGCAAGTTATGTCTGGATGCAAGGCGACATCCGCTGATAAATTGATTGAATTGAGACCATTTGCTGACGAAGACGATCTTGAGATCAAACTAAAACAGACCAAAGGCTTGAGCGTCAAATACATTGATAATTGCTACGAAATGATGAGTGGTTATCGAGCTGTAGATCAGATCATTAAGAAGATTGAGAATTTGGGATACAAGTTACGCAACATTCTCGATATTTGGGAAGAGTTAAGTGTTAATAGTAGGCAATCTTCGCCCACTTCACAACAGGGTGATGATCAACCTGGAATGAATTTAACCAGCATTGACACCAAAAAGAAATCAATACCTCGTTATCAGGATGCTTTGGATGGATATCTAATTGAACAACCTAAATGTGTCAACCCTTCTATGACCTTAAAAGATTACCAAATATTAGGCGTAAATTGGATGTTATTGCTTTATCGTAAAGGCATTTCTGGTATTTTGGCTGACGAAATGGGTCTAGGAAAGACAGCGCAAGTTATCAGTTTCTTGGGCCGTTTAAATGAAATTGGTGAAGACGGTCCTCATTTGATTATAGTCCCATCTTCTACTATTCAAAACTGGGAGCGAGAATTTGAGCGCTTTTGTCCTAATTTGAATATCAGAATATACCATGGATCTCAACAAGAAAGAATGGAACAGAGAATGAACTTGTTGTACGAAAATCAATCCAATGCATTCCAAGTTATTATTACAACATATAATTTAGCTTCTGGCCATGTGGATGATAGAAAATTCTTCAAAAGATTAGGATGCTACTCAATGATTCTTGATGAGGGTCATATGGTCAAGAATTGTACTAGTGCTCGATACAAATCACTCATGAGCATCAAAACTCCTTTCCGTTTGCTTTTGACTGGTACACCTTTACAAAACAATCTTCAAGAATTAGTGTCATTATTAACATTTATCATGCCTGAGACCTTTGTTAATCATGAAGAAGACATTCGCTCTATCTTCAAGATTCGTAAATCTACCACCAATGACAATAAAGACAACGCAAGCAAAGCTGATGATACATCCATTCAAGTGCTAGCAAAAGAGCGTATTAATCGCGCAAAAAAGATGATGACTCCATTCGTTCTTCGCCGTAGAAAGGAAAATGTTCTTGGCGATTTGCCCAAAAAAGAACAAATCATTCAGCATTGTGACATGACTGAAAATCAATCGAAAGTCTATTCACTTATTATTGAGCAAACCAAAAAGAAGTATCAAGAATCACTTATTCTTAAAGAAGAAGCCAAAGGTTTACAGAATGTCAAAAAAGAAGACAAGGAGAGATACCTGGAATTACAAAGTATTAAAGAAGGTGCAATGGAGAAAATTGTAGAAAAAAAAACCGCAATGGCAGCGCAATTTGAGGATATGTCAAATGTTGTTATTCATCTGAGAAAAGCAGCTGATCATCCATTGTTATTTAGAAACATATATACAGATGATTTATTGAGAGAAATGGCAAAGGAGCTTCATAAAGATGTAAAATACTGGGATTCTAATTTGGAGTACATGTATGAAGATATGACAATTATGTCTGATTTTGAACTGGATAGATTCTGCAGAGAAGAGAAGGTATACTGAATGCAATTGTACTTTACGTGCTTGTATTGACGTTATTTTTTTATATATATATCAGAGAATACAACACCATAGTTTACAAAACCAAGAGTGGATGGATTCTGGCAAAGTTGAGAAATTGAAGATGTTGCTGCCTAAATTTAAAAAGGATGGAAACAAAGTATTGATTTTCAGTCAATTCACGAAAATGTTAGATATTCTCGAGTTGGTGATGAAAACTATCAATATCTCTTTCTTAAGGCTTGATGGCGAAACCAAGGTTATGGATCGACAAAATACTATTGATGAGTTCAATGAAAATGCAGATATAAATGTCTTTTTATTGAGTACAAAGGCTGGTGGTTTTGGTATTAATTTGACATCTGCAAAGTAAGTCTTTTATTATAAATTTTATTCATCAATGAATTGCTAATAAATTTTTTAGCATTGTAATTCTTTATGATATAGATTTCAATCCACAAAATGACAAACAAGCTGAAGATCGCGCACATCGTAAGATTATCTTTGGTTATTTGTTATATAAATTATTAAATATTTACTCTTTTGCTCAGGTGTTGGTCAAACTAGAGACGTTATCATTCACAAATTAATTGCTAAAGACACTATTGAAGAATACATCTTGAAGATGGCCAATTTGAAGTTACGTTTAGACAAAAATATATCTGCAGAAGGTGATGAGCTGCAAGACGAAGAAACCGGAGAAAATCAAAAAGGCATTCATACTATACTCCAAGAAGCTTTCATTATTGCAGATAACAAAACTAAATAAATACCAATCCGGTTTTGAAGAACATGCACATACTCAATCGTATTTATCGAAATAGGAGTTTTTTTTTACTCAAGCAACCATTTACATTTTAAATTGCATAAACATTTAAATAAAAACTGCTTTTCTTCGAATGTACACAAATTTCATTTTAGGCTCACAATGGTGCGGCAATCTTCAATAGTCTGTATTCTTCATTGTTGACAATGTTGACATGTGGTTAAGAATCAACAAAGTTAGTCAACAATATTTTAAAAGGGCTCCTTCTGAGAACATATATGAAAGAGCTAGATAAAATATAACTGCAAATTTCGTGATTTACGAAGGAATATCGACTTTTCATTGAGAAAACAGCGTTTTTCTTGCAAGCCAAAATTATTATTCAATAACAAATGATCGTTTTGAGTTCTGATTTCATGATTAAGTGCATATAGACCATACAAATATAGTACTGCATATTAAGCCTGGCATAAACGATTTTTTATCGCAAAATTGCACAGGATGAAAGTGGTTTGGATACTTATTTATTGGTTTCAGGTCTAAGTATCCTCAAAATTTACGACTCAGTTCTTTACTAGATGCGAACTATATACCTGTTCAAATTCGCTATATAGAGTCTAAATAAATGAATGTATAGTAAAAGACACATCTGATATTATCTTACTTCTCATAATAATATAAGCCCACAAGCTTTCTTTCCTTTCAATAAACTTGCTCCAAGTATACTACCTTGTCTGGCCCAAATTCATTACTAAAAACCAAGTAATTCTCTCAAAGCCATAATACGGCTTCATAAAACTTAATAAATCGAAAACAAGAATATACTCACTGTATAAAATTTCACATAGTTTGTTTAAAGCTACATTTTATATTTTATAAATTATACTTAGAAAAAGTTATGAATAAGTTAAAATGTATTTTGGCGTTTCTTTTGCCTTTATCTACAAAAATTATGCTAGATAGAGCTTAAACATCTTTTTATTCAATTATAGAGAGCTTACAATACTCGCATACAAAACACTATGATAACAGAAGTATCCAAATTGTTCGGCTTCGGATTCAATTAGAATGTATAACCTACAGATTTTGCACTAAAATATGCAAAAATAAAGCCAATTATAATATATATAGTATATTAATGAAGAAAAGCTTATGTTAGAGCACTTTTTACAACGTTGCCCTAAAGAATGTACCATAAAATCCCTTCAAAGAGTTGATTTACTACATAGCAGGCTCGTATTAAGGGACCTGAATTGTCAAACTCCGTTAATGCGGAGTGTATCTTAAAATACCGAAAAAGTTGCCACAAAATCTACTTTTCAGTTGATAACTCTTGCAATTTTAAAGCAATCCCAAAGAGTAATAGTTCAAAACAAATATATAAAGGAGAAAAATACATCTTAAAAAGTCTCAATTAATCTCATGCATTATTTATAAAGCTATTTTCATTAAAAGCATTACAAAAACGTAACTTTAATGGACTGTAACTCGAGATAGCAACCGTTTAAGAAAATAGTTTATAAGCCAAAAATGATTTTTTCATTTAGTTTTATTATATTTTACCATAAAATCAATTTTGAAAAATCATGAATTTTCCCCTTGTATACCCTCGTCCAAAATTTGACTTTTTCGAAGAAAGCTAATAACTCTATGAAAAATAGATCTAGAGTGACAAATAATGCCTCAAATAATAGGTATTTTTTTGCGTTATTTGCCTGTAATATTAATTTTAAAACTTTATTATAAAAGTATTTTTAAATTCACTAAAAACTGCTTTTCATGTTTTTACTTTTTTTACAAAAATTTTGGTAACAAACTTTTTCAATAAATATATCATTAGATGTAAAATTAAATTTCATGTTGAGGTTACTTAGTAACGCTAGCCTTGTTACTATACACTTTCTCTGACAATTTTACTTTTTAAAACTTTAGGATTGGTTTTATCTTTCTTTTCATTATCAGAAAGCTTTTATTTTAAACCACCGCCACATCTGAGATTTATGAAAATCCAGAGGAAATTCATCGAAATTGTTATTTTTTGCAATGTAATGGTATGTAGGGGATGTTTAAATCAGAGAATATAGTAGTTAGGAATGGAACAACTCATTGCAAATTAAAAAAAGATAATAAAATAGTTTCTCAATTGAGATACTTTAATTAAGTTTACAAAGTTTCTTGTACATTTATGAGGAATAAGGAATTAGCATTTATTAAATTTTAGAAGAAAAGTTCTTTGAACATCTTTTTATTTGTATTTATATCATTTTAATTATGCAGTATATTGCACGATGACAGTAAATTTTATCAAATTCACATAATAATTTTTTTACCCCTTTCAGATACTAGATTAATTATGAATATATTACAATCCAAATTGAAAGTTAGCATTTTTTAAGGTTATCAAAACGCAGAAAACATGCACATTTTGCACAAAAACTTGCACATATGTGAAGAGGCCGCACATTCTTTGTAGTGGCGGTGGCGGTAGTGGTGATGTGGTATAATTACAAATCCCCTATACATTATTTTTTCTTTCAAATATTTTTTTTTTTCATAATAAATAGCAACAGCTATTTACAACTACAATGCCGGTAATGTCTTAATGTCTACTTCGTTGGCTCTTTTTGTCCAGTGAATTCTCACATACTGTAAATTTCAGCTGTATTTAATGCTAAAATTTATTTTAGTTTTTAAATCTACCAAATCTAATCAAATTTTAGAATACTCTTTATACATTTTTTTCTTTTGCTCATATGTATTTCAAATCGTTAGATATAAATTTGCTGAGTTGCTCTTAAAATTTAATAGAAAAACATAGGTAGATAGAGAAAAATTTAATCGTATCCACTGAGGAGAAATTTGCATCGACAATATAAGCATTAGCGTTGTTGTTGAGCCGGATTTTACCAGCCAAGCACAAGTTCGGCTTGACAACACCCCTAATTCCTAATAAGCATACATGTGCTGTTTATTATCCCAATAAGAAGCAACATCTGGCCGTCATAGTAGTTTATACTGTAAATGAAAATATAAAAATAAATTCAAGAATAGGTAGTATAGTGCGACTAATTCTTATTTAGTTAACAATGTCTAAGGTATATCTTAAAAGTTTTTAGTATGAGGTTGGTTATGTATTCATTATGTGATTGTTTTATAATGCAAGGCCTAATATTAAAATTTCTTCGACATCTATGATGCAAGCTTGGTATAAACTATTGAAAAACTTCTTCAACAAAAGTGTTGTCGTAATTTGATTATAGTTGTGAAAATAAATATTGAAAATATTAATTTTTGATGAAAATATAATAAAAAACAACTTGTGTATGATACGCACTATATCAAAATAGTTATATTTGGATCCTCAGGTTTATGTGAGTATATTTTTACTTCACTTTTATTCATCAGAAGTATGGCACACATCAATCATGCATGAAACATCAAAATTTTTAGGAAATAAACATGCATACCAGCTGAGGAAAACAAATTCATGCAGTTTCGTGTTTTATTTTATATGTATAGCAAATATAGCATTAGTTTTGTTTCAAAGAGCTGGTTGATGGTTCAAGTAACTTGCGATCATGCAAGTCCATTGCCCAAAGAGCGGCACTAAAAATATAATACATTAATGAATAGGTCTTATTACTTGTTGATAGATCTTACCCGACTTGATTCGTATATACGAACAAGTAACCGAGAAAAGGTATCATTTCTAATGCAGTTGCAACTAAACCAAATCGTTGATATTGCCAGAAATAGGTTTCTATTCTATGCTGACGTTGCTCTGGAGTCCATTTATACAATTGAAAGTAACGTTTATGAGCAGCACCACCTCGAAACAAAGCTTGTATAGAGAGGAAACCCAAAGGACCAATTATAGGGATTACATTAAGGGGTAATGTCAAAACAAAGAGAGTAGATCTAAGAAAAAAGATAGACCAATCGTCATCTTGTTGAGCACTCAATATCATCAGGTTGTGTGGTGAAAGGAAATGATATTTGGATACAGTTCCATGTGCAGGACCAGCAATCTTTTCAGAGATCAATGCCACATCACTGTCGTTATTTTCGATTGGTAAACCTTTTCGCTCCTTCAACACTGAATCAAAGAGACGAGCATGTATATTGCCAACGAAATGATTTCCTATCTGTAAAGTAATAGCAGATGTTTCAACCAAGAAAAGTAACAAACCAGATGCTCTGACTAATAATGAATCCATGTTTGTTTGTGAGGTATTAGAAAAAAGAGTTTTATATGCTTTTTCCAATAATGTACGCTGAAGCCCATAACCATAGCGATATAATGGTACAACAACTACTGAACTTGCTACAATCACTTTTATTATAGATAAAAAAATAGGACCAGCATATCTTTTTGGATGATATAAGAAATGTACAAATCCTCGGATAGGATATGCTGCAGTTGGTAAACGACGTTCCCGTAATAAGTCAAGCATATTGTTATATTGATTGAGTATCAAAGACCAACATACTGGGAGGATATTTGGGTTGTATTTGAGCTGTTTTAAGCCTGTGACGAGACTGCGTGGGGTGAACATGGTTTTGGCGAATAAAAAAAGGAAAATTTTGAAGGTTTATCCTGCAAAACAACATATTATTAAATGACCACATCAGAGCAAACAAAAGGCCAGAAACATATCATCTTACAATTAGGCGCGAGGAAAATGAATCTTTCTCCTGATCAATTTCGCCAATGTGCATTCATCATTGATGAGCTCGTTTCTACTTATGATTGCCATCAATTTATGACGCCTGTACCTTCTTCAGCAGTTGTTTATCACAGTAAAATTAAGCATCCTATGGATTTAAAAACCTTGGAAGAAAACTTATTCAAAAACAAGTACAAAAACGTTAAAGATTTTGCAAAAGATCTCTTTTTAATTTGGGAAAATGCAATGCGTTTTCATCTTTCCGTTGATCCAATATTTCAACAAGCTTCGACCTTAAAAAAGCGCTATGATGAAATTATTCTTTTTATTCAAGGAGGAAAACGGTAATTTATCAATATTAACAACATCTTGAAGTTGTCATTGATGATTTATTTTAAAAAATAGGCCATTATATTTATCAACAGAGATTGAAGATGCATCGACCATAGATAAAACACTGTTACCTGAAGAATTATATAACGGAAAAGCGTCAAACAGTGAAAAAACTAAGGTTTCAGGGAAGAGGTGAGGTTTTGAGCTAATCGATTATGATAAAGTTTATCTAATTTCTATTTTGAAGTACATTATATGGAATCCACATATTTAGTGCAGAAGATCACAGCAGTAAAAGAATGTACGGAGGAACTAATCAGCATGTATTTCAATTATTGAATTCCTATTTCTTTGAATATATGGGCACCGATGAACATATTCGTAAAAAGATGCCATTGCCACGTTTATACATTGCTAAGAATCGAACTCTTCTCAAACAAGCACATACCGATCCAAATGGAGCCTTGGCTATCATTTACAATGTCAAGTTAATACCGATAGATATTAAGGGCGAGACATTTTCCAAGATTCGTGCATCTGTTCTTTTAGCAGAGCCAGTAAAAGAAGTTCATGATGTTGATGATTCAACTATGGATTTCAGTGAAAGCGTTACTTATTCTCCTAAAGCTTGGATTAAAGTCAAACCTTTACAGCCAGCTGTACACAATGTAGAATCGATTATTAATAGAGACATTGATCGTAATTGCTTAAAAAAGGTTTTCACTACTTTTAGACTTTCAACAGAATATAACACTGATCCTAAGAAGATTCGTAATTTTGAGGTTGCAAAATATTTTTCACATTGCATGTTGAACCCAATTTCCACAAATTCATCAGAGATTTCATCAGAAATTGACTCTAAATTACTTGAAATATTAACTTCAACATGTAGTGAAGCAGCAACATCAAAATCCAGATCGAAATCGAAATCAACATCAACACCAATACAACAACAAACACAAGCTAAACAATCTTCATTGTCATTAGTTACCAGACCTTCCAAATCTACAGCAACTCGCACCAAAGGAATACCTCCAGCACCAAAACTTCGATCAAAAGTTGTTTCAAATGCAGATCTTGAGCCACATACAGTCAACTATCCGAAATCGTCGACAAATTCTGAACCACTTTCATATAAAAAGCTAAAATTAACGCTATCAAAAGGTGTATCATCTAAATCTTCACCTACGGTTAGGTCTCTTGATCCAGAGGAAAATGCTGGTCTCTCATTACCAAATGTATGTATCAAATCTACGGTTACTTCACCAAAAGAGAAGCCATCGCCAATTGTAATTCCTGTAAAAGATCATAAATCAACATCAACAGCTGCAGCTAATTTGATTACAAAATTGAATCTAAAACCACCCAAAGAAAATTCAACAAAAAACAAAACGACAAAATATATACCATATAATATATCTTCTTCTTCTTCTTTATCTCAATCAAGTTCAAACAAAAAATTAACTATTAACCCACCAAAAGATTTGGCACAAAAAGATGTATTGAATCAATTCGACAGTAAAAGACATAAATCATCTAAAGCATCTCCTGCTCTTTCATCAGTTAAAGCATATACTAAACCTAGAAAAGCCAAGGCGCCTTTAGCTAGTGAAATCGAATCAAATTCAATGGCAAAAGAGCAATTACCTTCTTCAGAACAGGTTAAACCTAAAGATGACTCTTCGTTAACAATGAAAGCTTCACCCACTATAGTTTCTAATCCACCATCTAGTGCCATTGGTCATCCCTCACATTATGTTCCTCCTCTGCCTCCTCATCATCAATTACCAGAAAATATGATTTATGGATATCCTGCTTATCATACCTATGTTTATGGAAACCCTTCAGGACTTGTATATCCTCTTCCATGTGGATACCCTCATCCAAATTCTTACACACATGACTATCAAATTTATACCTCACAAAATAGTTTACCTCCACCGCAACCTTTGCAAGTTGGTTATCCAACG
This sequence comes from Mucor plumbeus, assembly GCA_016758945.1. Classification (NCBI taxonomy): domain Eukaryota; kingdom Fungi; phylum Mucoromycota; class Mucoromycetes; order Mucorales; family Mucoraceae; genus Mucor; species Mucor plumbeus. The sequence goes on from JAEPRC010000646.1 coordinate 16,277, forward strand.
CAGCCAAATGCTTCATTAGACAACGCATCAGATAATGAGTCTTATACACAGGGTATGCCATTGCCATCGTCTTCACATCCAAATACAATGACATTACCCCCTTTACAACTCCAAATACCAGCCGAACAACAAAATTTGCCAACACAACCGGAGCCCAATGCATCTCAAGCTGAAGAAAAACTTCCTTTTCTCCCTGCTTCAGGTATTTCAATGCGAAATGTGTTTTATTATAATTCATAACATTTTTTTATTTACTCATTAGCTCCTAAACTTACTGTATATCGTCCAGCTACTCTATTTCGTCACTTTAAAGGGCATAAATCACTTCAAAAGGATCATCGCAAACCGTCCGTAACACTTGAAACCCCTGCTGTCAAGCAAGAACCTTTGAACGTTCCTGATAACATTAGTGTCAGTAGTGATTCTACGGCATCTTATGAATATAGTGACCCCGAGGATGAAGATGCTGATCAAGAGTATCAGAATTTGATCAGCAAATACAGAGAAGGAGATGAATCTACAATTGATTCACCTGTATCTATCAAATCTGACGCCATTCGGTCTACTCGGTCAACTCAATCTTTTGAATCAACAAAATCTATTGAATTAGCACAACCTACTCAACCTATTCGGCCTGTTGATGATGTTTATTCTGATCAACCCAGCCAATTTGTTGATACTGTTCACTCAATTCAACTTGCAGAAACATTTATACCAAATCGTTCTGCCAAAACTATTGAATTTACCGCAAATGTTCAACCCACCAAGGCCCATGAAACCAATCCTTCAAAGTCATTTACTCGATATGTAGATCAATTTGAAAACGAAAAGCCTTCTGAAAGATTTATTCGAGCTGCAACAATTTTGTGGACCAAAATTGCTACATTTGCAAAGCAAAAACATGTACCCATTGTAGATATCCATCAATACGACCTTGATATGACCCTTGTAACTCATGGTGATATCAAGAGTATATTTTACATACCAAATGACAGTACTAAAGTTATTCAAACATTCAAAAGAATGACAATTACCCAACGTGTCAGTGAAGTTGTTGGTTTACTGAAATTGGCAAAACTTCCACATATGCCCACAATATACGAACTTTTGCACGATGGTAAAGGGGAGATTGTAGGTATCTGTATGCAACGCTTTGATAAAACTCTAAAAGAATTTACTCAAACTCATACCACGGTATACCAAAAAATGGATATCATTATTCAAATGCTTGAGATTACTTTGATCTTGCATGAAATTGGTTTGGCGCATTGTGATCTCTCTGATGCGAATTTTATGGTTAATGAAACTAATGACATATTAAGAGATGGAAGCAAAAAAGTAGAATTATGGCTTATTAATCTCAGGAAAGCAATTTTTATTGACTCTTCTGATTATAAAGACTGGTGGGTGAAATGTCCTGATAATATCAATAAGGATTACGATGCTGAAGTTGTACCAAAAAACATGCATGATCTTGATTTATGGTGTAAAAATTTACCAAAAGTTTATTCCAAGCCTGTTCATAACAACTATATATACCATTCTATTGAAACTTTACCCAAATGTCATTCAGATGACCAAATGCTGCCAAAATTAATCAATCCTGTCGCCGAAGATATGTACACACTTGGTATGATCATTTGGAAAATCGTTTCGGGAAAGGAACCTTGGGCAGCACCTGAAAAGATTAGTTTGAATGCATTGCGTGAGATTATTAAAGACGATATAACCTTAAAGAATGCGTTAGAAGATGAATTTCCTGGTTCCACAAGTAGACACTTGTTATCCAAGTTACTGAGGGTCGCAGTCGATAAACGATGTGCTGCTAAAGAGGTTTTGACTTGGATTTCAGTGCCTTATCTTGAAAATGCTTTGATTGTTGAGTGGGAAGAATACCACAAAATGTCTGCTCGTAAGCGGCCTTTGACCAAATCAGCTGCAGATATTTATGATTCTATTGCCAAAAAGCAGAAAAAATCGTAATTGCAATAAATAAAGTACGAATTTTCTAATTTTGAAATTTGTGGGTCAACAATGCGCTTGACATTTTGTACAAAATAACGTTCTGTAATGTTTAAATGGACTTTTGTTCTAGAGACAATAAAAATATAAAGATGTAGTTTAAATGCCAAAGTTTATTTTGACATAATCTCCCCCTCTTTATTAATAACTAATTTCTAAAGCATGAAAAAATTCTTTAAAGATGATACAGTGTGGGGTTCTAAAGTTTGAAAGGAAGGGATTCAGCAGGAAGCAAAAATTTCCTAATTAGATTTATTTAAAAGAATCAAATGGGTAAAACAGATACAGCCCTTCTACCAATGTATGCTGTACCATACCTTAAAGTCGAAACTCCTCCAGGAATATACGATCCAACATACCTAAATAAATTTACAATGAGATTAAATATAAATTATTTAACTGTAAAACTTACCAAATTAATGCAATGATTTGAATAATGGCAAAGATGATGGTCAAAATCATGGCTCGTAACTAATGCGAATTTAGCAAATTATCTACAGTTTTTTTATTTAAAGTATTACTTACACCTAGAGCTGCATATAATGTCAAAAGCATAGATCCAACGTAAGAAATTGTGAATGGTAATCTTTCCATAGATATCATGTGCTTGATATGAGATAATGGACCACGTAGTAAAGCTACGCTCACCAAAATCAAGATACTACCCACTATGGTATATAAAAAACGTTAATACAGAAAACTAAATAAAGTCTATCGAAATCAACTTGCATGTGAATGTAGCAGCGAATTTTCCCGGGAATAAAGGTAAAAAGAAAAAGGACTAAACATGAACAAATATTTTAATACTTGTAATGAAGACAATACAACGACGACAACAAAAAACTTACCAAAGCAAAGCAACCAACTCCCAATACAAGACATAAAGCAAAAGCCATCACTCTCTACAATATATTAATACATGTAAAATATTGAAAAGCAACTTAATTACCTCTACACGAGAGAGCTGATACCACGGATCCTCTTCTTCTTCGGTATCGCCACTATTAAGTGGATTATAACCTTGAACAGTGCTTGTTACAGTTGAGAAGGCATTTGTTGCACTATTACGAAATGATTGAAAAGCTGAACTAGGTGTTGATGAGCCTGTATTTGTAGGTAATGAAATACCAGAGTTATTTCCCCTCGATAATTGAAAGTTTTTAAGCGAATTTTTAAAGGTGTTTTCAGTTGACATAATTCTATATATTGAGTACAAAAAAGAATAAAAAGAAAAGAAGGGAAATAAAATTAGTATTGAATTTTATTTAAACTGTGGTACTTTTTTACAGCAGAATTTTTTTTTTTTAAGAGTTGTGTGTGTATATATATATATATAAATGTAATTAGACAAAGCAAGAGAAAAGTTATCAATTGATATAGTATCGATTAATCCAATCACGTACAAAGATACTTGCTTTTGATAATTTCTTTGTGGACCATTTTTTAAAGAATGCATCATGGGTAACGGGCTGAGAAAGATAATCCAACATGGCCTCCACGGTTGATCTAAAATCATGTGGTGCATATCCAGATAATTTAGTCAAATTACTATTCCATTTGCCTTTGACCAGCATCTTTTTAGATAACCATAATGCTGCAGCAGCAATTTTAGAAGGACGGACACCAATGAATGCATGATCAATACAAGAAATTTCCATGAAATATTTTGCTAATGTACGGGTATGAACATCACAATTCATTTCATCGGTGCAGACACGTCTTAAAAAGTTCAAAGGATTAGGATAACAAAGACGAAAATCTAATATTTGCATAATAAAACGTTCAGCCTTGATAAATTCATCTTCTTTTACAGCATGGTCAGTCATGAACAAAAAGTCTTGCATTGAGGGACAAATGATTTCTTCAAATTTGGTTGCAATGAACAATGAAGTAATACCAACCAATTGAAGTTTTCCAAGAGCTACTGTACGAACAGATAAGAATCTATCAATAATATTCACAGCCAAGAAGAGAGTTTCTGGTAGTAATCCGAATAAATAATGAATTTCAATTACCCAATCCACAAGGACACTACGCATTTTCCAGGAGACCTCATGCTGTTGACTATTAGCATACATGGGATCAGCCATTAATGCAGGTTCAGAATCAAAGAGATAGCCGAATATTTCACCAGCATATTCAGCTACAATCATCGGATCATTCCATTGACTTTCTTTTAATGATTGGGTTGTTTGAAGCATAGCTAATTTGGCTCGCATTTCTTGTTCTTGATCGTATTTGATTGTTTCTTCGTTTGCATCAAAACCTAAAGGAGGAGCATTTTCAACAAAGAGCTCTCTAGAGAATGATGGAGTTGATTTAAGCTTCTTTTCAGCGAATGATGATGATGAGGATTCTTCAACAGAATCAAAAGATCGTTTACCAAGTTTATTTGTGTTATTTTCTTTGATAAACAAATGCTTCAATTTTTCTGGAACTTTAATTGGTAAAATGGGTACAACGGCAATAAATTCTTCTTCCTTTTCTTTATATCGAGATTGGTTATCTTCAAAGAATTGTTCTTTAGTTGCAACGATTTGATCAAGGGTATCTTCTTTCTTAATGGTAATCTTTTCATCTACAAATACTTTGGTGGTCGTTTCTTTAACAATCTTTGTATGTTGATGCTAATATTTATTGTTTAAATAAAAATGATTTCTAAATAATTCACAAAAAAACAAAAACAAACCTTGGATTGTTGTAAAGCTTTGTTACTCTTATCCGACAAAATAGGACGAGACTTTGCATTTTGGTCAGAAAGTGGTTTTGGTTTTGATAATATATTACTAGTTTTTGAAGATAAACCTAATGGTTTAGTTGTACTGGTGGAATGAAAAAGAGGTTTGGCATTCTCTCCTTTATTTTCTGCCAGTGGATTTCTTCTTACGTTTTCCTAAATTCGAGTTTAAAATTAATTTCTGTATGTTTTATATCAATTAGTAACAAACATATATATGTATATGTATATTTACACGCTGTGAAAGACCGTGGTTCATTATATCTTTTTGTTGCGTATGCAATAAAAAGTGTATTTTAGTTTAAATAAAACCTTTAATCAAAAGGAACGTAGCAGGCAATTAAATGTTTTAACAGAAAAAGTAACTTTTTTTTTTATGTATTATTTCTTCTTTTTTAAAAAGATTGTATGTTAATCCTATCACAATAGAAAAAAAAAGGCGAAAATAAAACAATAATTAAAAGGAAACAAATTGCTTGAGAAAGAGAAAAAAATAGAAAAAGAAAGGGAAGGGGAAAAAATTTATCTCCACAGATACAAACTCACACAATAATTTGTGTGCACTTTTCATTGTGACGTTACAAATTGTACACTGTATCGCGCTCAATCGCGTTAACTTGAACCATGCACAGATGTTTCTCAGTACGTGAAGTAGAACTTACATCCAATTACGTTCATTCAATCCCTATGTTTCGGATTGATGATGAAACAGGTCATTTAATATCGAATACAATTAATTGCAATACTTTATCTTCGTATGATACACACAATAATTGTAATTTATGGCGATTTCATGGCAGAGCAAAATATCTCTTTTGACATGTCCTGTAAATCAAAATTGAACTGCTGATCATGAAAGTGACAATGTTCAATGTATGAGGTCTCATCTAATTAAGTCCTATCATCTAAAAGTGCTTACAAAATGAAAATCGAATTTTATTTAAGTGTCAAAATTGATTCTGCCACTTTTTTCAAACATTTCTAAGCATTTAAGACCATTTTAAACTAACCAGGCTACAATGCGCTTGATTTGTGTTCATAAATAGTGGTCAAGTCAACATATTTTAACGTTTTTTTTTTTTTTTTTTTTTTTTTGAAAAAAAGATGCATCCTCCCGGTGCAAGTAATAAATTGGGAGGATATTGCACAAAAAAGAAATGAGGCCTTTTCTGTTTATTATTGACTATAAATTCAAATAAAATGCTAGAGCGTGCCATCAATTTGGTATTAAACTTGCAATTTCATGCACTAGATATCTTATAAATTATGATATACAAAAATAAATTAACTTCAAATGATAGGGTGTGTGTAAATAAATTTTTTGATTTTCAAAAACTGGTCAAAATTCGTACCTTCCGTATTAATTTATGTTAATACTAATTGGCACCTATTCAATCCATTATGCTTTTCGAAAAAAAATACTGATTTCTGATAGAAAAATTCAGTCTGGCTATTTGACTTTAAAACCACCATTCAAGCAATAAATAAATTACCTAGTAATTCCCTACATACTTGGTTTTCAATCTGTTTCAGTGAGTATAGCTATAACTATCTATGACCCAATTGAGCTCAGACTCCTAAAATAGCTATTTGGAAAATGCAAAACGCATTATGCTACTTGTTCCTGAAAATATTCTATATCTCTCAAAAGACAAAAACCTGTAAATCATGCTGCTTTTTTTTTTAAAAAAAAAAAAAAAAAAAATGGGTGGCATTTTTCATCCCTAATCTACTTTTTTTTTTTCGAAAAATAACACCTAAAAAAAATTATACGACAATGTACCTGAGATGTTCAACTTTAATCTAAAAACAAGTATCCAAAAATATCCGATTTTTTACAGCCGGCATGATGTTTTTAGTGCTAATGTTTCAAATTTTTACTGGCATTTTATTGTTAAAAATTGAAAACTTTGAACCTTCATAATTTCTACGAAAAACTAAGTTATACTAACACTTTTTTTTTTTTAATACAAAAGTTACTTGTTTTATAGAGCTTCATAACATATTTAAATTTATAAAAATTCTGAACACTTTTGTTTTTTTTTTTTGACAATTTTTTGTAGAAGGTTTTAGAATGTTAAATTAAGCATAAAGTATTTCTTATTGATGTAATAGACCTCAATGAGCTCTGTAAAATGCAGTTTAAATCTTTTCAAATACTGGCTTTTCGTAGAGATATCCTCAAAAATGTGTAAAATTAAGAATATTCTGGAAATGCTCCACAAAAAGGTCAGTATACACTCGTGCCAAATTTTGAATTTGAAGATAAATGTAGCCAAAAAGATTACTACCAATAAACCAATCGATAGATAATTTTGCTGTGCACTATATTAATTGTTTAAATCTAAAATATGTTTATAAAAAGTGATGTGTATCTTCAAAAAATCTTCAAAATTTCAATCGCATTTTCCAAACAATTTAATTTGAAAAGTTTGTCTAAATTTTATTTGAGTAGATGCAAATTTTAAAACTGCACAGAAAGTGTTTAAAACGCTTGTTCAATTTAATTTACAATTTACGAGCCATTAAACAAACTTTTCTTAAGTTCAAGCCAAGTAAGGCAGTTTTATTAATGATTTATCAAAAGGTAACCGTATAAAATTATTCAAATGAAAAAGTACCGTTTTATTATGAGCTTATAGAGAGGGTTTATATACTAATTGGATGAGTGAATTAAATGTGAATGATAATATAATTAGAATGAACATGTGAATATTGTGTAAATATAATAGAATCATGCTTCTATAGTCCCATAGTAGCATGATGATAAACGCATGGAATGCAGCATTGTATGATTTGCATGTCAAACATTATGGTTTGACAAATGCTCTAAACTGGTCATTCGGTAATTCCTAATTCTGATAGATTAATTAGATCTCTAACATGTTAACCACGATATATTATAATCCCTATTTACCACAATAATAGACGAGGTGAAAATAGTATGGGTCTTGAAAAGGGACAAAGAGAACACGGGTTATCCTACTAGCCAAAGCCGCGGACACACCAGCATTGTTGTTTTGTTGACGATCTATCAGAATTACAACATTCCAGCATTAGAAAATCTTTGACGGATCTAGAATGTTCCATTGTTCCGTAACTGGTTCCTGCCTATCAGGAATTATATTAGCAATGAAACATAGCTTATAGCAATACTATCACTAAAACATAGCATATTACATATCTACACATTTATCAATTAACAATCATTTACAGTCAAACCTCGATATAAGGTCCCTCAATATAACGGAAACCTCGATATAAAGGAGGCTTCTTGTATCCACCGAAGACTGATGGACAAATTTTACAGCTTAAATCCCTTATTTCGAACTTATTATATTTAATGGAACTTCTTCTTTCCACATGTCCTTTATTTTATTGTACTATTATTGGCTCTAAAATTAAAAAAGAACAGCTTTAGGAACAAATTTTTTTTACTAGATGTAAATACTGAAAATGTTTTCTAATCTTTTGAGAAAACCCCATTTAATGTAATTTGATTGCAGCTGCATTATTGTATTACGGGTTTTTTTATATCGTAGATAGAAATCTACCATACTGTATCTTTAAGTATTTTGAAATCTCCATTAACTGTAACAACAAAATTTGAAGTAACATAACCTAAACTTGCTAGAATTTTTCTTCATTTACAGGAATAACATCGTTTGTTTCTTCCATATCGGCAATTTCATGATTACCATCATTGATTAAGGATGTGGTGTGATTATCTAAAATGCCTTCATTCCTTTCTTAAAAATGAAGTTAATCTGTGCTTAAAATTTGATCTAAGGGAGGTCCTTGATATAAGGGGCTTTTTAAAAAAAACCACGGGTACCCTTAATAAATTGAGGCTCGACTGTTGTAGAATGATTAAGTTGCGTAAATCTTTATCAAAAATACAACTTAATGGTATGTCAAAAGTGGATTGATTTAACTTTACATCTTTACATAGATTAACTTTTCGGTCAATATCTGAGATACTCTCATATGAGCGTATCAATGACCTTATGAGCCTATTGACCATCTCATTTGAGCACATCCATGTGCTCTGAGAGCATACAGGAGATCAGAGCACTATGTAGGAAATGTGTGAAGTTTACGTACGCCATTGCAATTATTAGCAGTCCGCGTGCAATAATCATGCGAAAATCTCAATAAACTGCATTTTCCGCAAAAAAATCAGTTACTGAAATTGCAAG
>JAEPRC010000647.1:0-25086 GCA_016758945.1 Mucor plumbeus
GGACTAGGGCAGAGAAGAGTAAGACAGGGTAAATGGGGAACAAGTTCTAAATGATTGAATGAATATTTTCTTGAGAGTGTAAAGTAAATAAAGCTAATTGAATGGATGATAAAACATGAGAGGGAACAAAAGGAATGAGATCAAAAACGGAGCGGTAATGGGAATTCCAAATGGCCTGTTGAATGCATGCAAATACTTGAGAGACGGATAAGTTATGATATGGTGAAGAAGAGGTACGAGTGTTGGAGGATGTCATGTATAAAAACTCGAGATACTGGCTATAGGTACAAGAAATAAGTGTTGGATCAATGTATAAAGAGAGTGCTGTAGTCCAGACAAGGCATTTTAGAGGACAAGAGATTAGAAAGTGCTCGGTATTTTCAATTTGGTGATGAGCAGGGCACAGAGAACATTTGTCTGAATAATCTGATGGTATGTAAAGGTAAAGTTTCTTTTTGGTTGTGATCTTTTTATGAAGTATCCGGTACCAAGTATTGCGTGCATTCAAAGGGATCTGGAGTTTCCAAAACGATTTCCATTTTGACGAAAAAAGAGTGGAGTGTGGACGAGAAGGAGGGCTAGATGAAGGTAAAGCTTTAAAATATTTAGTAGACATAAATGAAATAGTAGAACAATTGTTAGATGTAGCTATAGGATTACGAATAATAGCTTGAAGAAAAGAGTGTAAAGCTGATAAGTTGGAGGTGTTTGTATCAGTGTCGAGGTGAGCTTGAAGTGCATTTGTTGGAAAAAAGTCTTTAATTTTTAATAATGAATACGTGTAAAATCTGAAACATTAGCAATGAAAAAAGTTATACCATTTGCAAAAAATAGAATATTTCCGGATACTTCTTTTTGGGTTAAAGTTGAACATCTCAGGTACATTGTAATGTAATGTTTTCTTGGGTTATTTAGTGGAAAAAAATATAATGTTGATGCAAAGCGAGACGCAGTTTTTAAGGAAAAAGCAGCGAGTTTTACCTGCTTTTAAGTTTTTTGCGAGATATAAAATAGCTTTGGTGATAGGTAACATAATTTTACTAACTCGCACCTATTTAACAGTGTCTAGGCTATATACAAAAAGCATTTAGTGTGAGACTAGTTATAGATAGAGAATATAGAGAATAGAGAACACGTTCCTGATGTTAAAGACTAAAAACTATGAAAAGATTCATTAACTTACAAACTACCATAGTATTCTGTGGACTCAATACTCAATACGCAGTGAATATACGAATAGCATATTTTGATTTTATTAGCTAACAACTGCTTTAAAATGTTTTAGCACATGTCCTAAAAAAAACCCTTCTTGCTTTGCCTAAAAATGCAACCGGAAAATTGCTTTAAATTAATAAATATTGATCCAAAACGGCTAAAAATTTCAAAATATATGCTATTATACAGCTGCAACTGAATCCAAAATCAAAATTTGAGAATTTCACTTATTTGCTAGTTAAATTGTAGGAATTAAGCACCCACTTAAAAAAAAAGGAGTTTATGGCTTAGTATACCATTTCAAATCAGAGTTAGCACTAAGTTAGCTAAAACTAGCAAATATCGTAATGACAAATATTGAGATCAATTATTAAATGCCCTTTCATATATAATCAAAGTTTTAATATAATAGGGATTTCGACAGCTGTTCTAAAAATTATCAGAAGTGCCAGAAATTTGTAAACCTCTAATTTGTCAAACAAGTTGATTTACGTATCAAATAGTCAGCAGTAATAATATTATTATCCGATTATTTACTTATTATAAACATTATATGTAACATGTAACTGCTATGTATTCAAGTTTAAAGACTTTTGAGCATTTTATTGATTGTACTTTGTTTAAAGCCTGCATTTGATGTCGATAAAGCACATTGATGATTGAAATATTAAAAAATGCTTTATTAGGTACCTTGTTTATTAAGTTTTATAATTATACGAAATATCAAAATCATGAATTTTCCTCAGAAAATTTGATACTCAAATATGCTTTAAATTTTAGACCTACATGAATTTGACAAATTTTAACAAGTGCGATTGCCACAACCCGCTTCTTTATTTTAAAGATATTACATTTGATACTATTGGATTTAGACTTCTTAAGCAGAGATGAATCAAAGTCGTATTTAATCTTGTTTATGAAAATGTAGGTAGTAAACATGATTTATATGGCTTTACTTTGGGACATCTGAGGCATATGCTTGTATCTTTTTGCTCATTGTATTCTGACCAAAAAAAGTTTAGCAATCAAATATTGGACTTCACTTAATTACGAAACTTAAACGAAATTCAAGCATCACATTTTACCATCCACTAATAAAAATATTGAATGTTGTATAATTGTTTGTTGATGTTAGGTTAGTTCAGTATGCGATGGAATATATGTTTTACTCAGCCAAGCAATTCACTTATTGATAGCGACTAAAGATATAGGTATTTATATTGGTATATATATATATTGCTACTGTATGTAAACAATCCTAACATGTAATACAAACTCAACATTTAGCCGTGGTAAATATTATGTACTCCTGAAATAAGCGGAACGCATACGGGAAGAATATAATTCCCTCGCTTCAAGTTTGAATATATGTAGTAATTTATTTTTAGAAAAAAAAAAGAGAATGATGAATAATGTAATGTTTCTATATGTAATTCTATTAAAGGTATCTATTTATGATATTGTGGGGGAAAATAAGGGATGTTTTTTTTTTTTTTTTTTTTTTGAAAAAACAATAGGTATTTTCTAGATCAATTGATAACAATTGTCTGAGTTCAGTAGCAGCAGTAGCAGCAGCAGCATAAACATTTGGGAAACTAAGGGGATACGGGACAATTCTATCAAAAATAAATCAAGTTAATACGATATTTCATAATAGTTGATTCAAATAAAACTTACTCTTGTCATATGTACAATAGATCCGCAAATTAAACAGTTTTTACCACCATTTTGTTGATGATTATAATTCGATGTTAAGGATGAAGGGTCAGCAGTAACAGCAACAGAGTTCTTTTTTAAAATAGGAGAAGTGATAATTAAGCAAGGCATTTCCAAAGGTTTTTTTTATGAGTATGATATGAGGAGAGATGAAAAAAAAGGAAATGAAAGAAGGGGTAGTATTTATAATCTTTTTTATTTTGAACGTAATGATGATGACAATAAGGTAATAATGGCTATTTCAAATATATTACTTTATCATTTTTAATGAAGGTTACACTATTAATATACAACGTGGAACTGATTTGAATGAATTGAGTGATTTTTCAATGGAGAAACACATTGCCCGTCATCCCACTTTTTGTAACCACCTTTACCCATTTCACACAAAAAGCCTAGAAAGTCGTAAACAATGGGAAATATCGGTTCAATAATAGATGTTTTTAGTTCAAGTGTGTGCCATGTATATTGAATATAAAAAATATGGCTCAAAATTTGATTTAATAATGCCTTTAAACCTTCATATGTCTATGTATCACACTTATTACCATTTTAGTATAAAAATGGGGAAAAAGTTTAAATGATTACATATGAAATATTTTTGCAATTAGAAAGTACGTTTAAATGTTATGAGAATATAGAACCCTTAGAATTGTAATCTAACTGTAACCATTAAAATAACATTTTTTGAGGCTGGTTTAAGCGGAAATAGTGTAAATGGTTTGACAACAATTAATATACGATAATTCCTCGGTAAAGTAATCAAGAATAAAAAAAAAAAAATCTTGTGATAATCCCTAAATGCCTGATAGAAGAATAAGATATATATATATATATAAAAGCACATGCTAATTGAGCAACTGTCATTTATTACTAATTAATCCTCTAATATGAGCATCTTTTTCCCTTTCTTTTCAATTATACGGTGTATTTTTATTCCATGTATCAGGATTTTATATCACTTGTATATTTTGACAGATTAAATAAAAGAGTACATCTACCTCGAGGTGAAAATGGTTATATAATATAAAGTATTACAATAGTATGGTATCACAAATACTTGAAAAAAGAGAATTTTATTTCATTTCTGATAAGAAAAACTATATCGTATCTTTATTTTTCATGATACTCTCCTTTAAAGTGCGTGAAGACCAAGTTTCTGTAATATCTTGAGATGTTACTAAACACACAGAAAGACGTCGATGTGGATTATCTACAATCATAAAAGAGGATGCAGATTTTGACCTAAAAAAAGATTTCTCTTTTTTCAAATTGAGATTTGGAAATATAATTGCGCTTGTGGCAGATTTCAGCTGATTATTACTTTTTGCTTCTTTTGCACGACATAATCTGGAACAGAAATCACTATCCAACTAAAGAAAATTAAATCAATTTATTCTATTTCTTTCGTTTGTCATCTATTTACACTACATTTTCTATTAATTGATTTTCACAAAATAAACAAATATCAGTATTCATATTTCTGTAAGATTGCGGAAAAAGAAGAGCAATTCAATGATAGAATTCGGATAATTCTTGGTATAGATTCTGTCAAATTCAAATAAATCAACAAACATCATATGTAATATGTATATATTAAACAGTGATGGTCACATTAAAAAGGAACCCAAATAAAACAGACAAAAAAGAAAAAAGATGTGCATGTAGTTTTCTCTTTAGTATAAGCGTATCATTTTATTACAATATGGTAGCTGCTGAATATAGACCTTTAGAAAGAGATGATAGACAATCAAATATTAATGCACCACAAACAGCACCATCACCACAACGTTTCATTCAACCAACTACTATTTATGTGCAAGACTATGAACAACAACATGCAACCGCTTCACCGTTTAGTTGCGTTATTAATCTAGCAAATACTATCCTGGGAACAGGTATGCTTGCAATGGTAAAAATTAGAATTATATGAACATATATTATATATCAAATATTAACTCGTTAAAAATAAAAGCCTTCTGCTATGGCATCTGTAGGTATTTTACCCGGTATTCTGTTGATTTTATTTTCTGCACTTGCATCGGGAACAGGACTCTATTTTCTAACTAGATGTGCAGCTCGTACAGAAGGTCGAAATGCATCATTTTTTGCTATATCAAAATTAACATGGCCAAAAGTTGCAGTATTATTCGATATAGCGATCGCGATTAAATGCTTTGGTGTTGCAGTTTCTTATTTAATCATTATTGGTGATTTAATGCCGCAAGTAATTGATTCGTTCTCAAATCATGCCAACATTGCTTATTTCTTAACAGATCGACGTTTTTGGATCACAATATTTATGTTGACTTTAGTTTTACCATTGAGCTTTTTAAGGAAATTGGATTCACTCAAATATACAAGTTTAGTTTCTTTAATAGCTGTTGTGTATCTTTGTGTTATTGTAATTTACCATTATTTTTCACCAACATATCCTCCTCCACCACAGGAAGCTATTCAATTGGGCACTTTTAGTATAAATGTATTAGGGCATTTACCTGTATTTGTATTTGCATTTACATGCCATCAAAATGTAAGATTAATTTGTGATTTTAGATATATTTCAATCTAAATATGTGATTATAGATTTTTTCAGTTTATAATGAACTTAAAGATAATAGTAAACAAACAATTACAAATGTAATTTCAGTTTCAATTGGTAGTTCTGCATTTATCTATGAAGCTATTGCTATTTTGGGTTATTTAAGCTTTGGTAAAGATGTTAGAGGAAATATTATTATGGAATGTAAAGTATTATTAGTCAATTACGTTTATATCTGTAAATTAATCACTATTATCACTAGATCCTCCAAGTTATTTTGTTGCTGGTGGTCGATTAGCAATCGTGATATTGGTAATATTCAGTTATCCATTACAAGCTCACCCTTGTAGAGCTTCTCTGGATAAAGTCTTGGCTTGGGGTTCGCTTTCTGCAAGAGGCTCAAAAGTGCCACCACCTCCATCTGCATTCAAATATTTTGCAATGACAACATCTATTTTAATATTAAGCTATGTTGTAGCTATCACTGTTACTCAACTTGATTTGGTAAGAATTAAATGTCAAAAAAAAAAGAAAAAAAAAATAAGGGAAAAAACAACTCATAATAATTTAGGTTTTATCATTTGTGGGATCTACAGGATCTACAACAATTTCGTTTATTTTACCAGGTTTATTTTATTATAAAATCCACGAAAATGATCCATGGAAACCTGGTAAAATAATCGCAGTTTTATTAGCTACGTATGGTATCTTTGTTATGACAGTGTGTTTGACATTCAATATTATGCGATTAACAAATCATATCACTTCATAAACATTGAACCATTCTATAGACAAATAACCCTGTTTTTATTTTTTAATAACAATACTTTTTAATAATAATAATAAAAATCCTTCATTGTACAATTGTGTTAAAAACTGAGTTTCATTATCATGCAAACATATTCACATATTTGAGTATTGGTGCCTATGTTCCTTCATTATAGCGATAGAGTTCAACCAATTTAAATGAATATGAGCAACGTTTATATATAAATACCCATTTAAAATACTCTTTTTCATCCATCAAAAAAAGATCTCATATTTCAATAAAATGTTTAACTCAGCTAATCCCCCTCCCAATACTCCTCCTAATATCAAAAGAACTCAAAAAGAACAAGACGCTGCCAATAGTCTTATGGAACTTCAGCAAAGACATAAAAATCCAGCCGGTAATAGCAATGAAAGAACCAATACTGGCATCAATTCTCCAGTTAATTCTCCAATTGAAAAGTTCAACTTAACTTCAATTAATACAGATGATAAGGTTTTACTTTTTGATCAAATTATCCCTAATGCATTAGACAAACCCAAATCATCAGCTCAGCAAGAACCTTCAACAAGTCGTTTTGAATCAGTTTTTCTTCCACCAATTCACAGACAAAGAGAATCAGCTGTTAGGTCAACCCTCAATCAATCACTGCCTGTATTTGGTTCTCTTTTCCGCCAAGAAGACGAGGAGTTACGTAGAGAGTCTGCTATACAAAAGGATCGTCGAACCCAATTGGAACATGTTAAACAGGTGTTGAAACATTTGTATGAAGAGTGTACAGAAAATGAAAGCTATCAACAGTCAAATCCATATCAATCTCATCAAAAAGCTCAAACTCAAGCACAGACTCATGCTCATACTGAGCATGCTCATGCTCAAGCGTATTATTTAGCTCAGGCTCATGTCCAAACTTACGGCCATCCCCAGCAACAAATGCAACGAAATTTTCAGCGTCCACAACAACCACAACAACGCCATAAGCAACCAATAATGGGCCATAATGTTTGTTCAGTTCAAAATCGACTCATTTCTTTGCCTTGGCCAGATGCAAACAATAATAGAAACAATAATATTTTAAACTCTTCAAAGCTAACAGCAATGCAAAACTCATTTTCAGTTAACAACGATGGTGTTTGTATTCAGCGTACTATTTTAAGCAATGAACCATCGTCTGCTTCTGTTTTTCCTGCTTCTTTATCACATCAACGCCAGATTGACACTAGTATTAGTTGTGGGCATTTACCTAATGCTTACATGGTGGGTCAAATCCCTCCTCAACAAGTAAATCGACAAAAAATAGCCCAACAGCATGCAGCTCAGCAACAATCATCTCATCTTCATTTTCGTGAAGCTCAAATGCAAGTTGCTCAGCGTGTTATAGATCAACAAGGAATTTCACATGGAAGATTGTCATTAAACCCATTTATAATTTACCCTCTCGACCCGCTTCAAATTCACCAAAATAATTATATTACTCAACAAATATACAAACAACGAGAGCCATTGCAGCAACAAGCGTATCGCCAACATCAACAAATGCATGAAAAACCTATTAAGCATGAAAATCAAAAAATTCCGTATAAACAGCAACAGCAAGAAAAAGAGCTTCAACATAAACAGCATCTCCAACAACAACGTTTGTCTCCGCAATCGCCAAATTATGAAATTGCCAAAGTTGCTTTTCAACAAGTAATGAACCAAAGAAAAGTATTTTCTCGTCAAAGAAGAGAGGCAAGTGCCAACAACGACTCATTAGCTCATACTTTGTCTCATCAACCGCACCTACAGCAACAACAACAACATCAAAAAGAAGATAATGCAGCTACAATTATACCTACCGCAATATCTGACATTCTTATGACCACAGAAGTCGAAGATGAAGGAATGTATGAAGGAGAGGAAGGAGAGGAAGGAGAGTACGACGGTGATAAGGACGAAGAAGAAGAAGAAGAAGAATACATTGAACACGAAACTATATCTGGAAGTGCTTCTGATTCGCAAGGCTCAAGCAATATTGACAAGAACGCAGCAAAAACCAACAAAAAAGGTAAAGGAGCCACTAAAGAAAAGCCTCGATGGTCTCCTCAATTGCGTGAAACATTACTAAAAGCTGTAATTGCGTACAAAAACCTGGATGATATGACAAGCTTCCATTGGTGTCAAATTGGTAAGCAAGTAGGTCGATCTGGAAAAGCTTGTAAAGATCAATGGAGAAGAGCACTATTGCCTAAAATTCAACAAACTTTCGATCGTTATGACCAAGATTATAACTCTGCTTTTTCTACTTCTTTGCAACAGCAATACCATTACCACCATCAACAGAAGCAACAGCAGCAACAACAATGCAATAATAACCAATGTAACAAAAATTAAATCGTAAAATCTATATAAAACTATGCAAAATGTTACACGTTTGTAATAAAAAATAAGAATGTTTATATCATTTAAAAAATTTAAATTAATTTTTGATAAGCTTAAATCATATTTATTTAAACTAATTCTATGATATCAATTAAGTTTGGATATAGCTGATTCTGCTACTTTTCTTTTCTCCATAAATAGAAAGCAATTCGCTTCAAAGCGAGTTGTCTTAAGCCTAAACTTACGATTTTGCAGTGATGGTGGCAACAAAATCATTATTTAAACACTGATTTTCCCTAGGTTGACAGATCCGAAAAAATGCCACATTGCACTTATCATAATTTCAAAAATTTAAAACCGTCCAGATACAATATATACAATTTAGACATGTATATCAACATATACGATATTTTCTCAACGACCACACACCTTATGTGGTTCCATCATTTCAATCATGTGCTGAATTCAGTGCCATTCAAAATTACAATAGTCTATCAGAGAATATGCCCAGGGCTATATAAAATGTCTAATATGAATGACTTGTAGGATAATATATATATATATATGATACTAATATGGCAGGTCACTTTACCTAGTATACACCTTGTCCATCACTATGCTGAGTTTCATTTGTTATTTTTTTTAAATAAAATATAAAACTTTCATCCCATAAAGAAAAAAAAGACACATTCTAGAAAAAAAAAATACTTTTTTGAGTAGTGCTCAGAAAAATATTATGTAAAGTAGGAAAGCTTTTTAAGAGTTATAAGTAGATATTTGAATTCTCCATCTAATAATGGCTTTTGTTCAAAAAAGTTATACCAAAACAATTGCACAATTTTCAAAGATAGAAATATTGGTTTTATTCACAAAAGTCAATTTTTTCAATAAGTAATAACCAACTAAATACTTTTACATAGAAAATTGAAGAATTTCGGTCATTTTGAACTAAGGAAAGACATAGTGGAAAATCCCACTTTTGGGGTCGAAATACCGATTAAAGGAAATAACCTGTTTTTGCCTATACTTGTAAGGGTCGAAAGGGTTGATTTTGATCATGTTTTTCACCACCCAAAAAAATTGCAGTAAAAATACAGAAAGAAGATACATTATCCAAGAAACACTTTTGATAGTTTTTAAGCCTCAGATTTGGGCGAAAAGTGCATAAAACAATTCTTTAAAAATGAGTCATTTTTGCTGATTTAAGTATACTTTTGCATAATAGTAGAAATATACTATATGGAGTAACTGTATTTCTATGATTTAATACATCTATTTGATCAAGCGATTAGGGAAAGTGTTGGCATTTATGTTTATTTTCTATTAAAACGCCTATTTTTGTTGTCGTAACACATCGTTTGAATTTCAAATCTCATTGGAAATGCTTATGTTTTGAAAAAAAAAGTATAAACGCCCTACATGAAAATTACTAAAATCAGACACTACAATAATATCAAGTTTACAAATTCTACATTGCGCATCGTTGTCTTGAGATGCGGCGATGGTGATCACTATGAAGCGAAAGGAGTCTTCAAAGTCCTTTTGCAGCTACATGCATTTTCATTATGCGTACTCACATTATTTACTCATGCTAACTATCATAGTCTTAATTCTAGTAAACAAAAAACTAATTTCATTCTTGATAAATAAATGCATAAATATGTGCATGTAAAAATACTCATACTTTTCTTTTTCTTCTTTCTTTGGGCGCCACATAAAATGACAAACCAGACCAGTTTTGAAATCTTTGATGGTAAAGTTGTAGTATTAACAGGAGCAAGTCGTGGTATAGGTAAAGCAATTGCTGATGAATTAATTGCCAACAATGCCAAAGTTGTTATTGGTGATATTCTTGAGAAAGAAGGGCAAGAAACTATCGATGCATTTAATAAAAAGTAAATACTAAGTATTGTTGTTGGTAGCAATTTTTTATTCTAAATCCTTTATAGAGCTGGATCAAAAGTTGCAGCCTTTATTCAGACTGATGTAACAAAGTATAAAGATAATCAAAATTTATTCAAATTAGCCGAGAGCGAATTTGGTGGTGTTGATGTATGTACAAAAGGTATAGAATAAAAATATTGTATAAAAAAATTAACGTATATAAAGTTTGCTGTACTCAGTGCTGGTATTGTACACAATGCGAATTCGACCTTTTCAACAATGGATGATGATATTGAAGAGAAAATAATTGATGTAAATACAACTGCTGTTATCAAAGGAACCAAAGTTGCTATTTTGCACATGGCGAAAAGGGGGGGAGGAGCAATTATTCATGTAGCCTCTGTAGCTGGTTTTGTGAGCTCTCCGTGAGTTATTTGGTACGAATATCACTTTTTCATGTGTATATTAACTTGAAAGTAGAATAGCGCCAAGTTACAATGCATCCAAACATGCTATTATTGGGTATACTCGATCTTTTACGCTGATGCCAAACATTTGCAATGTTCGTGTTAATGCTTTATGTCCCTTCTATGTTGGTAAAGTTGTTAAACGTGCCACGAATTTTTTTTTTTTTTTTTTTTTCATATAATAACGCTTTGCTCTTATTCACATAGATACTGATTTAATAAATGTCACATCTGAGAGCAAATCCGAAGAACTAAATGTTTACAAAAATGGTATCAATTTATATCCACGTACTCCTATGTCTACTGTGGTTGACGGAGCATTGCAATTAATGGCTGATAATTCAAAAAATAGTACGTGTAACGTTTGAGTAGTAATAGCTTTAATTTATCTAATCATTGAATAGCTGAAACTTGGCTTTCACTTCCTGATGGAAATGTACCAATGGAAAAACCTTCTTTTCAAGGTATATTAATAAATATAGTATAAATATAAAGCTAATATGAAATACTAGCCCCCTTCATAACAAACAAGACTGCAGAAGCTGTTAAAAAATACTATGCCGAGTCTGTTATTCCAAATGCTAAAGCGTTATTAAAAGAAGCACTTGAGCGATATGATATATAAAGTACATTTTAAATATATATTTAATAATGCTTTTAAAAATAGTTTTTATAATAAAATATATATGGAGTTTTTTTTACAATTTTGGTTTAGTAGCCTCATATGCTTGTCGTAAAGCTTGACGAATACCTAAATCCAACATGATTTCTTCAGAACCACCAGGAATAGCATAAGCTCTAACTTCACGATACAATCTCTCGACTTTTTCACCTTGACCACCTCTGGTATAAGCTAAACCACCAAAGATTTGAGCAGCCTCACGTGCACAATATTCAAATGTTTGTGTAGATTGTGCTTTTAATAAAGCAATAGGTCCAGCAAGTAAATTAGGAGTTACATGAGGGGGAAGTGTATGAAGTTGATAAAGAATGCTTTCTAACCAAGCATGAGTAGCTTCACATTGACGAATCATATGACCAAATTTGTTTCTAATAACAGCGTGTTCTATTAAACGTTGTCCAAATGTCTTGCGCTTTAAAGAGTACTATATGCAATCTATTAATATAATGAGTATTATTATGATTGAATGAGGTACTACCTTTAATGCTTCTTCAATACAAACACGAGCAAGACGATTTGCTTGCATAACAATACCCATTCTCTCGCTGTTGAAATTATGCATAATATATTTGAAACCTTGATTCACCTTACCAATAATGTGGTTCTTGGGTACTTTTACATCATCAAACGTAATATATGAAGTACCTGAGCCCCACATGCCTTGGACATCCATATAACGAGCATTTACACCTGGCATGGTACGTTCAACCAATAAAAGAGAGATGCCATCACCAGTACGACAACCAACAGTGTAATAATCAGCATAAGCGCCTTGTGTAATCCACTTCTTTTCACCATTAAGCAAGTAATGATCTCCCATATCAGTAGCAGTTGTTTTCAAATTAGCAACATCAGAACCAGCAGAAGGCTCTGTGATGGCTAAAGCAATGAATTTTTCACCCGCAAGACATCCAGGAACAACCTTTTGTCTCAATTCTTCAGAACCAAAGTTCATAACTGGAGGTAAACCAATCCCTAAACCACCAAAAAGAGCCTGTTGTAAAACAAAATCAGAATATAGATTCATTTAAAATTGAAGAAAAAAAAACAAGCACTCACCCAAATAAAACCACCAGAACCACAACGGGCAATCTCATCTACACAAACAAATTCATGGAATATATCAAATTCTTCTGGTTTGAGACCAGATGGAAGAGGATATTTCATCAATGCTGCGTTTTTGGGATTCTTAGCAGCGCCTGAAACAGCATTCAAAAGACCTAATTCAGCAGCACGCTTTACAATTTCACGAGGAATAGCCTTGGCTTCACTCCATTCATGACAGAAAGGCATTATTTCCTTGTCAACAAACTGACGAACTTCTTTGCGAAGTTTGATATGAGATTCTTTGTAATACGGGCTTTTTTTTTTTTTTTTTTGTGATGTAAATGTCAAAATCAATGTATTTAAATATACAAAATTTAATTTAACATACCTGTTCCAATCTTGATACCAAGTAGGATCACCATATGGAATTCCTTCACCAAATCTAGATTGTTCTCCTGAAACAAGTTGATGAATGTCAACTTGTTGGACGTTGTTTGTTGGTTCAACTGGAGTAGAAATAGCAGCAGGCTCGGGTTTCTTTTCTTCAGCATTGGAATCACCAACAACACCAATTTGCATAGGAAGGCCAACTCTTTGCATAATGGCATCATTATGAAAAGTTTTGAATTGTTTTGAAGCATCTTTTCCTGCCATTTTCATCAAAACTTTTTTACCCCCTGGATGCTCATTAATAAATTGTGTCACATCAAATACTTTTCCTTCAACAATAATCCAAATATCTTTGGCTGTATTATGTTGAGCAACTTGCTCAATAGTGTAAGATTTCATTTTTACAAAGAGATGAAAGAAAGATCTATAAGCAAAAAGTTTTTTTTTTTTTTTTTTTTTTTTTTGAATGTTTAAATTACACCAATAAACCACAGGGTTGGTTAATAAAAAAACTATATATGCTGAGTGATATGAATAAGAACATTTGTAATTCAGATAACAGATTTACATTTTGACAGTGTTGACAGGCATGTGAAATATGACAAACACTGTAATTTGGTTACACAGTACCATGTATCTTGAAAAACCAAATCTGATTCTAATGGTGTGTATCACATGTCGTTATTTACAAAACTAGATTTTTTTTTTAAAAAAAAAATCATGAAAATTATAAATCTAAATTAAAAAAAATTTATTATAATTTTCATGAAGAGCATTTTCTAACATATACATGATGTAAATTCATGAATGATTTCTGTAAATCCATCTCTTTATCCATTGTTTCTATATCCTGATTGTATGGGATAGCATCACTAATACTACTAATGCTATCTTCATAACTAGCTTCTGAATCTAAATCGTCACGTACACTCAAATCAAAAAACAACTCATTGATGCTATCTCTAAATATGACGCCTAATGTACCACCCCAAACACCCAATGGTAAAGAAGTATAATTTGCTTCAAAATGTTTCTTCTTTTTTCCTCTAGTTTGATCTGAATCTTGATCTAACGGTTCTTGTTTGTGAGTATCAAATATATCAGACACTAAATCCGCTAGTTTTCTAGCTAAACGTGGGTTTAAATTGCGTGTTTCCATAATTTGGAACACTAATAGAAACATTTACAATATATTTAATATATGTAAATATATAATTGATCAAATGTATGTATTTACCTTTAGTGTTTAATTTATGTGTAATAGGTCCAGCCTTTGGATTGCCATAAATTCTCATATCTAATTCATACAATTCAACATAACCTTTTGGTTTACAAATTCTATGACATTCTTGAGCTAAATCTTGATAACAATCATCTCCATAAGCATCCAACAAAAACCGAGCATATACGAAATCGAATGAATCGGCTGGAATATCCTTAAGTGTTTTAAGAATGTCATAAAAGCACCGAATGTACTTAAAATTTTTAGGTACTTTTCTTTGATCAGGGGAAGGACCACCTGATTTATCATCTATACCAACTACTAACCAATTTGGAAATAATTTTGCAATGTCTGTGCACCAGGAACCATCTCCACAACCTACATGCAATATATGCTGTTTTGATTCAATATGTATTGGGCTTTGAAAAGGACTAGATTATTCGCTTTTAAAACAATGAAAATATCCTATACAGATGTAAAAATTTACCCATTCAAAGCAAGTCTAATCAAATCGTTTCGTATCACAGATCTTGTAAATATTCTTGATTTCGCATATTCCAATGTTTGATTATCATATTCAGTATCATCGTCTGTTTCATCAATAAATGTACTCAATTCATCCCAATCAACTAGATCACCATCCTTTCTAATCTTTTTAAATCCAACATCAGGGCTATCAATATCATCAGGTAATGAAAAGATTGAGTTTTCTCTGCTAATATCATCATTACTATGGCTAGAGTTACTAGCATTATCAGCCGCGGCAGGCATATTAATGTGTGTATTACATAAGCAAGGAGGATGTTTGGTCCAATCTTTAGAACGAACGCTGTCATCTTCTTCTAATTCGTCATCAGCATCAATGTTGGATGTTGCTGTATTTGTATTTGTATTACAACAACAACAACAACTGTTTTCTTGAGACTTGTTATTAGAATCGGCCGAGCTATCACTATTTTCACGTTGTTTGAAGTTGTCTGTTTTATGATCAGTAGTAGAATGATTTTTAAATAGTAATCCATGGGGTCTATGAAAATGAACCAAATTATTTTTGAACCTTTGAGCACCTCCAGAAAAGATGGAAGCAGGTTTACTTATTGATAGAGATTTATCATCGCCACTATTCACATCTGCACTTGCTCTAGCAGAGGTAGGAGGCTCAACGCCATCAACTACAATAGATTCATCGTCATGATGTATTAATACAGGATCATTGACTACATATTCGTGTTCATCTGGAGTAACTATAGTAATTGATGGCTTTTTATCATGATGATGTTTAATTTGTTGAAGCCAACTTAATAGAGTATGGTTTTCTTTTGGCATTTTATAAAATTAGAAATTAGAAAGAGAGGGAGAGAGAGAGAGAGAGAGAGGATAATTAAGCAAACGGAAAACAACGGAATTTTATACTATTGTCAAAATATAATTTTTTACCTCATCGAACTAAACAATAAAATCATGCTATTTTGCATACGCATACATCATTTTTGTAACTAAATGTGCGGGAGTGACATTCATGAAAACATTTTCCCGGGCAGTTGTCCGGGAGAAAAAGAAACAGAAACTTTATTATAACCTGAATGCTTCAAATACTAATCTTTCTTGGCAGCATCAACGTTGGCAGATGCCAAAAAAGGTGCCTCGGCTACTGTCTTTCTTCTATCTCGCTTAATTGATTCCCAATCAATACCTGAATTTACTCTCTGTTTTAGCCTTAAGCTAGTAGAAGATCCAATGGCTGGCGCGTTTTTTTTCTTCTCCATTTCTTCCTGTTGGATTCTTGCATGCTCTGCTCTTGCTCTCATGGCTGCATTTTGTCTGGGTTGTTTTATAACGACAGAAGCAGAGCGAGTAGGTGTTGATGTACCTGAGGATGAAGGTGAAATGGTTTTATTTTGTCCTAATTGCTGTTGTTTAGTAGCTGTTTGGATAAACTTTGAAGCCGGAGAAACTGTGGATACAGGAGAACTACAAACAGGTGGTGCTATAAAAAAAAGAAGAAAAGTTAAACATTTGTTTGAGGTTATTTAGTATACTTCAACTTTTTTTTTTTTTTTTTTTTTTTTTTTTTTTTTTTTTTACATGAAATGCGGCGTTTGGGTTTAGCCATTGCCTTGTTGGCATTTGAAGTCGCTGTTGATGGTGCTGTTGGAGGCGAAACTGTTGCAGTTTTTGAAGTTGTATTCAAATGATATCTCTTCTTGTTAATTGCTACTGCTGAAGGTGATGAATTTGAAGGAGGTGCAGTGCGAGATGTCGTTAATTTTGAATCTTCTACTAGATATGATCTTAAATCTGGTATAATCTGGCTATTTCTCTGCATTTTTAGTAATTCCTTCCAGACATAATTCATTAAACCTTTACCTTCTTGCTCTTTCCATGCGATAATTTGTAGTATTTGGAGTTGAAGCAGGTTGTTGATTTTCCCCTAAAAGAAAAGGCATTAGTATAAACTGGTCATTGTATAGAATAAATGGTTCATACATGATATCCATGAGGAACCGAAGCTTTGAGGGAGTGTCTTGTTGTCACTAGTCTCATCATGATTTATGGTTTCTTTAGATTCTGGTTTTTGTGGTACTGACTCACGATGGCCCCACCATTCTGGAAATGTATTTGGCATATTTGATTTATCTGTTTGTATCAACTCTCCTGTGCGAATATTGTAAGTAGGTTTAGCTTTCAGTGATTGAATTTCAATTTCGGTTTCTTCTGCTATGGATTCAATGCCTTTTTCTACTGTCGGTACAATAGCTTCTTCTTTTTCTTTTTCTTCTTCTTCTTCGTCTGTTTTTTCAACTTCACTCTTGTTGTCTTTTTCAAGATGTTCATCGTTTTTCTATATATACATATTTATATACAGTAATTTCGCATGTTAGTATATTTTCTACTTACATTCTCTTGTTGCCTTTTCTTTAAAAAATCAGTAGTTGACTGATTTAATTTGTTACGATCTTCAGAATATAATACAGCAAAGCAAATTAACTCTTTCAACAAATTAAACACATCTGTTGGAGGATATTTGTCAAGAAATTCATGAACATACGGTGGCAAAGTGGTTAGAAATGCTTCCATTTTAATAAAGAATGAAAAGAGGCGGGTATATTATTTGTTATTTATGAATTTTGGATATTTGTTGTATTCAAGGGGCAGCAAATTTCAGTTTGGGTCACACAAAATACATATGATTTGAAATGGCTTTTGTAATGTTGTTTGAGATATATAATTATGTGTTAAACCATCTAAAATCTTATAATATAAATAAGCTGCAAATAAATGGGAATTTTCCACATAGTAGCATCATGATGCTGATTTGGAATTAAAACTTTCAAAAGTTTATTAAAGCTAAAATCACCATAATTTTATATTAAATCGCTTACTACAAAATAGTTACCACATGTTGGTCTTTATTTTAAAGTTTTTTGTTTATTAAATTTACTTGGAACAAATTAGAGTTCTACTCAAAATTACTGAATTTTTTGGTATTTGAGATTTGCATTTATTGAACTATAATCTTTCAGAGCAAGTACAATATGAATAAACTACATATACAAAAATTAAACAGTTGTATACAAGAGTAATAACACAGTATTACATATGGAAATTCAATTTTAAGCAGTTTTTGTATTGTAGTATTCAACACATTTATGGCAATTTAGTTTTGGTACCTGACTTTTTCATCTCAGAAAAGCAATGTGGAAATAATACGCAAGTCATCTAAATATAGAAATACAGCTACGGTGGTCTTAAATTACGTGGAAGTGAATTTACTAGAATAAATTCGAATTATACGTATAAAATGTTATATATTCCTCTTTGTTACTCTTTATAACAACAAAAATGTCTGAACCTGTCAAACTTTATGTATATGATTTATCTCAAGGCATGGCTCGCTCCATGTCAAGACAATTAACAGGAAAACAAATTGACGGTATTTGGCATACTTCCGTAGTTGTATTTGGTCAAGAATTTTATTTTGGTCAAGGTATTATGACCTCTGTACCAGGAACAACACAACATGGAAATCCTCTTGAAGTAGTTGACATTGGAGAAACATTTTTACCATTGGAAGTTGTAATAGAATATATTGATAGTCTTCGTTTAGTTTATACGTAACTATAGCTATGCCTTTTTTTGATTATAAGAATGGATAGATTAACTTTGCATTTTTAGTGCTGAAAAATATCACTTGTTAGATTTCAATTGCAATACGTTTTCAAACGATCTTTGTCAGTTTTTATGTGGAAAAACTATCCCAGGCCATATTACTGATTTACCTGCCGAGTTTCTCAACACGTTAGTTATAAAAAATAATCCGATTACATTGGAATAAACTATTTATAACCAATATTATATATAGACCTTTTGGACAATCTATCCTACCAATGATTGAAAACATGTTTGGACAATCCAAATTAACCATCAACAACAATGGCAACGCAGCTGCACAACAACCATCAGCAGAAGCAGCATCATTACTTCAAGGCATTTCATCTGCTGCCACATCTGCTGCCCTTACGACAGTAAATCCAGTACAAATTGCTAATACTGCTGCTGCAGTTGATGGATTTATTTCAACATATAAAGCAGTAATTGTATTTTTTACATCAGCATCATGTCCTCCTTGTCGAGTGATTAAACCTGATTTCGAGAATTTAATCCGAGAAAAGAATGGCAGTAGTGAACAAATTAAGATTTTGGGAGTCATTATGGATACATCAATGGCGCCGGATGCTGCAAAATATGGTATTCGTGCTACTCCTACCTTTCAGTTGTTCTTGAATGGACAGAAATATTCAGAATTTAAAGGAGCTAATTACGCAGAATTGAAGAGTCAAGTCGATATTTTACTATTTGAAGCGTTTCCTCGTAAGTGTATACATATAATAAATGAGATGAAATACTAACATAGATTTAAATAGCTCATCCTCATAGAAAGATTTTGCTTAGAGCTATTGTGGATCAACCCAATGTACCAATTTTGTATTCTATACCAGGAAAATGGGATATGATTTATGCAAAATTAAATGCATTTTTGAAAAAAGAAAGCATCACATTAGACACAGATCAAAAGGCTGTATTGGATCAATCCAAGAGTTTTTTGGAAAAGAAAGATACAACCTTGAATATGGATTATTGGAAATCATTAGTTGGTAAGTTTTTTTTTATTTATAAAATAGTTACAATTAAGGGTTAACCTTTACTTTTATGCAAAAAGATTTGCTCTTGCAAAAATTAGCAGTAGATCAATTATTCCCGTTATTCGATATTTACAGATCTTTATTGATTTCAAAGGTTGTATCTGATGATTATGTGAAGGATCGTAAGTGTTTCTATCTTTTAGATGTTACTGATGCGTTAACAAACTTCTATTATAGCTTCTCAAATTGCAACAATCCTGGAAATTGCGTCCAAGATCGAAGCTCCCGCAAAAGCAACATGGCTCATGGTTTTAAGAATTGCATGCAATATATTTGCCAACACAACTTTATCAACCACCCAATTTACTTCCAATCTTGCAACATCTTATCGTTCTCAACTTACTCAATTACTAGTATCTAGTTTATTAGCCCCAGATTCACAAATAAGACAAGCAGCAGCTTCTTTAGCGTACAATTGCTCTACGTGTATAGCTATTGAGAGATTAGAAAAGGAAAAGGGTACATTTTCTGGTATGGCAGAACAAGAAGATGATGACTGGGAAGTCGAATTATCCAGTGCCGTTATGGATGCTTTGATTAAAGAAACTGACGAAGAAATTAGTAAGTAAAAAGTAAATGTCAGTCCGAATTTAAATCACTTAACAATCCACAATAGTTCACCGACTTTTGGCAGCTATTGGAAAATTCTTGTTCCTGGCACCTCAAGATACATCCTCAGTTGCTGATTTATTATCAGCGCTAGATATCAATAATGTCATTGAAGAGAAAAAGATGTCAAAAGTGATTAATGCTAGTAAAGTTTTGGGATTAGGACGAGATATATGCGAATTAACCAAGCAACAGCAATCTTAATTGTTAAAATAAAGTATTTATTAAGCTGATTTATCTTCTATTAAATAATTTGGGTTGGATGCTAGTTTCCTTGATAAATTTTCATACCAAGTTTGAAAGGTTTTTAAAGGCAAATACCCATTTTCCGTTAATTGACCTAATGGGATTGCATTTACTGGAAGATTTTGTGTTGCAAATGATGTGCAATAATTGTACAAATTTTCTAATACGCGTCCTGCCATTTCACCCACTTGAGAGACGTTAACACCAGACTTAACTAAAGCGGAAGATGTTGTTGATTGATTTAATGTTGCAAGTTCTCGTTGAACAACTTCAATAGGTTCTATAGAAATTCCAAGCGTTGCAGATGTGGACATCTGCATGTTATTTACAGTTGATTCTTTTGTTTTTAGTCGAAAAATAGCACTTGGTTTCTCATTCAATAGTCTAAGAATGATGAAATTAATTGTTATGGTAAAAATCAAAATAATAACTTTATTACTTACCCTCCTAATAATTGCCAATCTTTATTTGGCCAAAGTAAGTGAACGGTTGCTGCAAAACCAGGTTCAAATGGAATAGTCCCTAGTAAAAACACTACGATATGATTGATAGCTTGTGCATCAGCTAATTCAAAGACGTATTTATTAACATCAACTTGCTGTAAATTAGTTTGAACCTAATTTTTGTTAATTAGTATCAAATTTATAGTAGCTGAATAAACTGTCTACTTACCAAACGACCAGCAGCAATACAACCAAACATACTTTATTGTTTTTTTGTGTATGTCTAAAGAAAGAAAAAAAATGCGGCAAAGGATCTCTTTATATAAAAGTGCTCCGGCTTTTTACTAGAAGATTTTAGAAATTTCTTTCTTACATCATGTCATTCAACCCCGCAATTAATGCGTGGTTAATTCAGTTTAACAAGGTAATAAATAACATAAGAATTCTCCGTGAATTTGGCATGTGCGTCTCTCATAAGAAATCAGACCTTAAGAGTTGAGACAATCCAGTAAATCCAAAATGTCCTTTAATATGCTACTGCTAGCAATTAAAAAGCAATTGAATTGTCTTAATTGTATTAGTTGTGATTTTAAATGACATGTACCTGGATATGCAATAACAAAAGAAAAAAAAACGAACGCACTTTTATTACCCAAAAGTATGCTTTATTGCGCCAAAAGAGTTTAGGTTTAATTGTTTTGTAGTCAGTCTTCACAAAATGCTAGTAGACGATCTGTAGAATTAATCTTATTATCATTTAGCTTTGAATCTATCATAAATCGATGTTTGTACACGAGGATTGCCTTCGTTACATCACATAATTTTAAGAAGTGAAAGTTAGCTATCAATATTTTGCCAATTTTCAAAATCATTTATATCGGATTATGTCAAATTAAAGGTACAATTCAGGATTGCAAGATGCATTCTTTTTTATAGTGTTACACAACTTTTGAAAGTTGTAGTTTCTAAGAATGTGCAATTTGTCAAATAAACATCAATCATTAAAAATTAATAAATAGCCAGATTATTTTCAATGATGAAATAAACAGCATAAAGCCGCATGTATCTTTTCATAGCTAGCATTTAATTGTGTGTCGAATTCGTAACTTCTATATGCACTAATTTGCTTGATTTTTAATACATTTTTTATTAAGGAATAATCCGTTATACTTTGCATCTTAATTTTACGCCTATAAGTTAGCTTGGTATCTTGCTTTGTTAATTACTCCATCAAAAGTGCGAATTTTTCAAATTTTTGAAATGTATTCAATAGATAGCGCCATTTGATAACCTTTTTTTGATTTACTGCAGGAAAAAAGGCGTAAAATGAGGTATAAACTACAACTTCTCTGAAAAAACTACTACGATATTCGCTGCAGAAACTGTTTACATGAAGACATTATTGGAAAGATATAACTTTATAACACTCTTACGTAAAGAAGCGAAGTACTGCAAATTTTAAAATTGCTATTTTCGAGTTTTTTCCCATGGTGTTTTTTTTTATTATTAAATTAATTACTGACCATCTAATTAAGCAGCTCATTTAACAAACAAGAATTTTTGATTTCCTTGTATTTTTCTAGTATTTTTTCCTTTGCAGCTGCTAAAATCTATAATAAATATATGACTTTTTTAAAACAAAATTGATATAGAGCAGATTGCATTACAACTTTTGATTGCACTTAAGAAAAATAATCACTTATTAATCTTGGTAGTTGGCATTACCGCTATATATCAACATATCAACTGAACCATGCTTATTCAACAGCATAGTATTCCAGCATAATATTTTATCACAACACATTAGTATTAAATAACATTCACAACATCTTATTACATCGCCACTTCCCTCAAAACAAATAATATATAAATCATCTCAATTTCCCTTTAATAAACGATATCTGTTTGCTTAAATAAATTTCTATTTTTTATTTAATAATTTATATTCTGATAGATTAGATATACCTGTAAATTGAAAATTGAACCAAAAATTGAATAGAGAAGAGTCATTCATATCATCATGTACAGAATACACCACTACAGCGGTCAAATGTTTCTGCTTATTGGGAGAATAAACAGCATATTTATGTTTATATTATCAGCGTAAAATTTCTCCTCAGCGAATATTTATTATTACGGTTAAATTTTTCTCAATCTTTCTATGTTTTTCTGTTAAAATTTTAAGATAGGGTAATGCAGCAAATATATATCTAACAATTTAGATATGAGTAGAAGAAGAAAATATGTAAAACGAATATTCAACAGTTTGATCTAGTTTGGTAAATTTATAAATAAGTTAAATTTTCATATTAAAATACAACTAAAATTTACTGTGTGTGAGGATTTACTAAGCAAAAAGAGCCAGCAAAGTAGGCATTAAGACATTGTATCACTAGCTTTGTAGTTAGCTGTTGCTTTTTATTTTAAAAAAGAAAAGTTCACTTGAAAAAAAGATAATGCATAGGAAATTTGTAACTATACCCAACCGCTGTTACGGCCTTTGTTTTCTGTGCAATTTCATCTACTAATATAATCGAATATCCAAATTAATTGGCGTGTTACTGTATGTAATTACTGTAAAGTGTTTGATTATGTTATACAGCATATGAATACAAGCCCATATATAATAAAAAAAGATAAGAATTATATCACACTATAATATGTACATTTTGATAGCTTGAAAAAATGTTGATTTTTCTTTTGAATTGTAGTAGTACATTTGTATTTAATCTACTAAAAAAATATTATGCAAATTTAATAAAATCCACCTCCGCCGCACAACATATTTCATGATTAAATGATGGTATAAAATACAAATAAAAAGGTGTTTAAAAGATCTTCTCTCCTTGAATTTAATAAATGCAATTCATTATTCCTCATAAATGTATAAGTAACTTTTGTAAATTTAATTAAAATATTTCAGTTGAAAAACTATTTTACTATTTTTGAAATGTCAAAAGAATCTGTAAGAATAATCTTGCCAAAATATTACACTTTTATTAATGATACATCCTTTGGATGTATTTATACACACTCATTATTATAACTATTACGAGGGTTTTACTATCTAAGAATATGATGTAAATCAATACAGATGCATTGATCTACTATAACACTAATTATAGACTGAGACCTTGGATGTGAGACCTATGATGTATCTTGACATAACAATTTTGTTTTATTTTACAATGAGTTATTCCATTCGTAACTACTATATTTTCTGATTTAAACATCCCCTACATACCATTGCATTGTAAAAAATAACAATTTCGGCGAATTTTCTTTTAATTTTTATATATTTCAGGCTTGGCGGTTATTTAAAATAAGAACTTTCTGATGATGAAAAAATTGATAAAAATCATTTTAAGATTTCAAAATGCAAAATTAACATCAAAAGTGTATAGTACCTTGACTAACTCTATTAAGTAGTCTCAACATGAAATTTGATTTTTCATCTAACCATTTAACTTTTGAAAACATTTACCACCAAAAATTTTGTAAAAAAAGCAAAAACATAAATATCAGTTTTTAGTAATTTTAAAAATACTTTCATAATAAAACTTTAAAATTGCTGTTACAGACAAATAAAGCAAAAAAAGATCTATTATTTGAGGTAGTACTTGTCGCCCTAGCATTATTTTTCATAGAGTTATTAGCTTTCTGCGAAAAAATCAAATTTTGGACGAGGGTATATAAGGGAAAAATCCATGATTTTTCGAAATTAATTTTATGGTAAAATATAATAAAACTAAGTAAAAGAACCATTTCTGGCTTATAAAGTATATGGTTAGGCGGTTGCTATCTCAAGTTATAGTCCATCAAAGCTGCGTTTTTGTATGCTTTTAATGGAAATAGGTTTATAAATAGTGTATGAGCTAGTTTGGGATTTTTGCTAAAATTATTCTTCTTTCTTATACATCTGTTTTAAAATATTGCTCTTTGAGATTACTTCAAAATTGCAAGAGTTACCAACTAAAAAGTAGATTTTATGGCATTTTTTGCGGTATTTTAAGATACAGTCAGCATAAAACGGAGTTTGATAATTTGGATCCCGTAATTCGAGCTCCATATGTAATAAATCTACTCTTTGAAGATGTTGTATTCTACCAAGTATCATACTTTATAACCTTCTACAACAATCAATACGTTATACAATATACAATATGCAGTAAATAACGAAGTTGTTTACTAAAATAAAAAAAATATAAAAATAAAAGCGGTAGAAATACAATTATAATCAGCTAAAGTTTTATTACAAAAGATTTCTGAAGATCAAATATAATTGAAAA